>PVHY01009076.1:0-58198 GCA_004024945.1 Uropsilus gracilis
TTCCTTCCTTCCTTCCTTCCTTCCTTCCTTCCTTCCTTCCTTCCTTCCTTCCTTCCTTCCTTCCTTCCTTCCTTCCTTCTTTCATTTTTCTGAGACTAGGTCTTTCTATGTTGCCCAGGGTAGTTCTGAGTCTGCAAAATCAAGTGATCCTAAGTTCAGCCTCCCAGGTAGCTGGGATTATAGGTGCCCGCCACCATGCCCAGCTGCTTCTTTGAGACCATGTTACCCATGGTTACATGGGTATGTTACCCATGGTAGTCTCAAACCTGCAAACTCAAGCATTCCCTGGCCTCTTGCCTCCCAAAGCTTGGATTAAAGGTGCTCACCACCACGTCTGGCTACTGCTGATCTCTTAGGCTCAATGGTTACATTTGTGACTATAAATGTCTTTTAAGTTCTATATTTAATACCACTATAATTGTTAGTTTTAAGTACTATATCTTAGACTGTGGATTTCTGAATAGCAGGAGGTTTGTCTGAAAATTTTACTTATTCACCTAAGTAGACATTGGAAATGTTCATGATAATGCTGATAATTTGTCCAATTTTAAATGTATTTTATTTATTGCCTTTTCTAGTTTAGTGTATTGAAGAAATCTATACAGGAAAGATAAACAATCATGTGTTTGGAACAAGTTTTATTAAGGATTGCCAATTTAGATGACTATATAAAGAGAACATGATCTTTAATCATATTTTTATCAGGAAATGTCTGAGGGGGAAATGTCTGAGTTTTAGTCAATACAAAAACATTGCCATAGGATTTTCATAATATAAATAGATGTCTATTACAATATTTGAGAGGGAAGTTTTAAATTTAGAATCCATAGGAAATTTAGTTCAAAACTTCGGACTAGTGAGTTGTACATATGACTTAAAATCTCATTTAAATACTCCCTAGGTGATAGAATATTTGTACTTTCAAAACTAAAATAGACAAGACCAATAATAGTTGGTGTTTCATGTCCATTATAAAATCAGTTTTATATTTATTTAACTGTTACACCTACTTTTCTTTTAAGGTAATGTCTGTTACCTTATTTTCTCAGACTGGCAGAAAATTGTTTAATATTGACATCTGAAAAGGGAAAATTCTTCCCACTGATTACCTTTGATCTAAAATTTAACTTCCTATGAACAATTAGGTGAAACTACCAGAAAATACTCATCACCTTCCTATTATTTATTATTTATTTATTCTAATTTACAGGTTGTTTATATGGTTTGTTAAAAACAGGTTCATACCTTTTCAGATGTATGTCACCACAATGCTACCACAAAAGCACCCACAGTCCTCCATCATAGACCACTGAATCCCTCCCCCACTGTTTCCCATCCCCCACATGCCTCCTCTATTTGTTTCAATAAAATGTAATAAAACCTAGACTTTTATAGTTGAAGTCCTTCCAGTGTTTGAACTCTCATCTTCTTTCACCAAACAGTACATAAATTTACAATGTGTATAAACCATGTAGTCAGTGATTCTTTTTAGTGATTCTTTTTAGCCTGAGCAAACTCAAGCTTTGAAAACTGCCCCGAAAACAAGATCTGGTCATAGTCTAATTGTTTTCTTATCACAGTGGCAGAAATATTCCAAAATAAAGATTCATTGAACATGAAAACAAATAACATTATGAGAGTCAATCATTTTATGCCTTAATATTTAATTATACATTTATAATTTTACATTTTATAACTAGATAAACTAGAAATACAAAAAGGAATAAAATCTAAGGGAAGGGGAATTAATTTTGGATTTCGACATTAAGGAGAAGGCACGCTGTTTGGACTACAAAGTAGGATTAGGACCTACAGTTCACTCATTGATTGAGTGATCCATTCCTGTATTCAATCAAATAGACTTCCCTGAGAATTTGCTATTTGTCACCTTGCTTCTAAAGGCTGGAGATAGATAGACAATGTGCAACAGGAAACAAGTAGACAGTACTTCATAACTGGATTCTGGGGAAGGGAAATGATCTTAAATGAGAACAGAAAGCTGAGCAAAACAGAACCATTTAAATTTGGACTTCTCAGATATTTGGCTAACTTCCAACAGAGTTCTTCCATGACTATGACACTTTCATCAGAATAAACAAAAGTTTGTAGTTTAGAGCAAAATAAACATACCCATATTTTTCAACCTTTAACCAAATTTATTATTTATGTGAATACTCCTATAGTTTCAGTAAAATATTCTGATTTCAATAATAGTTGATTTTGATCTAAAGCACATGTTAACTTTTCTTTAACATAGTTACTAATTGATGGTTCACCAGCTAAAATGATATAAAATCTTCACCTTATTCAAGTAAATAATATGAAATATCAAGAAACATAAAAACTGCAGATATTGATTTTATTTAAATGAATGCCTCAATGATTTTTTCTGAGACCTGTTCTTTTTGTATTTATTTAAGACTACTGAGGTTTCTCTTTTAACAATGTGAAACAACATTGCAATAGAAAACTTTAGATGACACTGTAATTTTTACATAGCTATACAGCAGAACTAAGCATCCTCAAGAATCTTTTAAAAGGTGCATTCTGCTTTCCTGCTAAAACCTTGTTCTGTCATAGCTAATTGTTTAGCACAATGTACAGGAGACATGGGTATCTTGAACTCAGGGAAATAGGAAAAAAACAGAAGGAATTTTTTTTGAGACAATTGCAATGTAGCTATATGTTACACATTAACTTATGCTTTATCATGTCCAATAAAAAACAGAGGGCATATTTGATTTCTAATACACCTTTTTTTTTTTTTATGAAGAGATGGATGACAAACATCAGTATTTAAAAATGTAACATTAGTAAGAATACCTCAGTGAAAACTTTTTCTTATCAATGCATTATTATGTTATGGGTTGAGTTGTATCTCCCTCAAGTTCATATGTTGAAATCCTAATCTCAAGTACTTCAGCATTTGGCCTTACTTAGAGATACAATCTTTACAGAGGTAATCAAGTTAAAATGAGGTCATTAACTTTGGCACTAATCCAATATCACTGCTGCCTTTCTAAAAAAGGGAAATTTAAAGACAGACTTACAAACAGGGAATACCTCAAGTAGAGGTGAAGGCAGAGATTGGGATGATCAAATCAAATCAAAGAACTCCAAAGATATCCAGCAACATACCAAAAGTTAGCAGAGTGGCATGGAGCAGATTCTTCTTCATGATCCCCAGAAGGAACCAACCCAGCTGAATCTTAATCTTGAACATCTAGCCTCTAGACAATAGGACAATAAATGTTCATTGTTTAAGATACCCAGTGTGTGGTACTTTGTTAATACAGCCCTAACAAACTAATAAACTGAACCTCTTCTACTGTATTCAAAATACTGCTTACTACTTTGCTTACTTCCCACTTCTGTCCATTGGGTTTAACTCTGTAACTCCTAATATTAGTATTAACAATTATAATGGTAACAGTTTTTCTCGGCACTTACCACATCCCAGGCTGTTTCCATTACTTCTGATCCAATGAAATGAATGTAAAATGAATGAAAGATTTTCATGTGGAAATTTTATGTTTTATTAAGTTATCAACAATGATGATTTCATTAAGTTGATGTGAGTTTGAAGAGTGGATTTAAATGAACTTATGTTAGCTACTCTAATATATAGAAATTATTACCTTGAAGTAGAGTACTAATCCCCAAACCTGAAAATATATGGTAGATGGCATGTAAAAAGGAAAATAATACATAAGATGGGGACTATGGCAAAGTCTTTACTAAAAACTCTTACCTGCTCTAACACAGAAGGAAGATCACATGCCTACTATTCATTTCTAGTTAGATGCTGAAATTCTGCAAGACTTAGTGTATGGTCTATTTTTGACTCTTATTTCATAAAATACTATAGAAAGAAGTAGACTCAGGAAAGAATCAATCATCTTGCAAGAAGAAATGAAAGAGAGGTCAGAAATCCAAGGTCCTTCAGTATTGGATATCCAACTTCTTATAGAGATTAAACTAAAAAGATTTTTACAAATAGAAAACAGTAAAAATGACAACAAACATTTTCGGTTGTAAAAAAGATTAAGAGGTGTAACTTGACCCTAAGTTATTCAAAGAACATAAAAGTAAGAAAGAACCATGATTGTAGAAGAAGTCATATAAAATAAATATAAATATTTTGAGGAAATAACTGAGTATTATTACTGTTTGCATGACAACAGCTGAAGTAAATAGATAAGAAATATACAGAGTTGTTGAGGGAATTGCATTATCAAAGAAACCATAAGTGTATTGCTAAAAAAAAAATAAAGTATTCGTAAATTCAATTACTAAATTAATTTTTGTGCTTCCATATACAGAGAGCAATCTTTGAATGCTTTCTCCAAGAAAACCATATTCTCCAAACATATCACATGCAACTGAGGACACTAATGACCAGGAAGAGGATCCAAATGATGATAGCCAAGAGATACAAAAGAGAAATGAAAAATAATTCTTTCTTGCTTACTCCTTAATCCCAACCAAGGTGTGAGACTTTCACAATAACCGTGCAATGGAGTTTCATAATCATGAAAGAACATTGGTTGGTTTTTAGCTCTTATTTTTCCCTGTCTCAATTCATAATATTGACAGATTCTTAGGTGTAGTTCTTTCTATACTATAGCCAACTCTACTCTGCCTAACTATCCTAAGACCACAGCTGCCCAATTCCTATTCTGCAGCTGGTAATCATGGTGAAAGCTTAGAGTAACCCAAACCAAAATATAGCTAGATCTATTGTCTAATTTGACAGTTCAACAAAAGCACCATCTCCAAAATTATTCTGGTGAATACCTTCTAATCTACAGTTTCTCTGCTTACTACAGCAAACTTTTTCTCAAGGATGGGGTGGGGGGCAGTTAATTTCTAGAAGACTCACTAGTAGATTTTAAAAGACATTTGCATATAGCTAGAGGGTTTTATGTTTCATACCCAGATCTATTTGTGTGTCACTGAGTATCAGTCTTCCCAGTTTCTATGAGTTTTGTATATATTCCCATAAATAGGAACTCATCTCCCTGGCTTTCCTTTTTTCTTTCCAGATCTGGGGTGAAGAGTCAGATAGCTAAAAGATAATACAACTAAGGGGAAAAAATCATCAGTTCTTACTCTTGCTTGATGACTCTAGGCTGGCATATCTTTTTGATCACTCTCCTGTGGAATTTATATGACACATGAAAGGTTTTTAAAAAGGGGGGGGTGCTAGAAATTGTGCCATAGTCACAAGTGGTGAGCTGTCTGGCACTTAATATAAATAGATCTTTGTTCTCAGAAATTTCAAAATGAAACCAAATATAAATCTCAAGGAAAAAATATATTTTACCCTTTTAAAATTCCAAACAGTCACATGTCTAGATAAAATTCAAATATATATGTAGTTCATAATCAGAAAAGAATTTTTATCTTAATATAACAAGCTACTAGAAAACAATAAAGAAAAACAATATAATGTCATAAGGGAAATGGTATATGAAAGGTACATACGTAAAAATGAAAATAAAAATATGTACATTTTTTTAGAAAAGATGTACACTATTAGTTGGAATCTGGAAGATAAAAAATTTAAAGTGTAAAGTGTGATATCCATTTATACTCATTAGGCTGGCAAAAGTTAAATTCTGAATGTACCAGGCATAGGAAAACACATAGAAGAATGAAAACTCAGACACACTCTTTTGGGGAATATGAATTAGTTACTATTTGGATAGTAATTTTTCAACACCTATAAAATTTTATTGAAAATCCCAATAAATTTTCTACATAGACAAACCCCAGTACTTGTGTACAAAGAGACAAAAAAGGTACATAAATATTTGTAGTAGTTTAGATGATTTAGTAAATTGCAAGTTCATAAACATGAAACTATAAGTGAAATGTAATGCAGTTATACAAAGGAATATTATAAAGCAGCTCAAATGAATAAACCAGAGATATATGCTTCACCATGCAAAATGTGAAAACATAATATTAAATAAAAAAGACAAAAGATATACACAGTCTGGTCCCATTTTTATGCATCTAGAAATGAAAAACAGCACTATATATCTTTACGGTCTTAAACCCAAGTCATAAATATACATAAGCCTGCACAAAAAGGATACTACTAAATTCAAGTGAGTAGTTAGCAGTGCGCAGTGAGGTAAATGATATTAAGAAATAGATTTACAGTTTAATATTGTATTTCTTAAGTGACTAGTTTTTACATGTAATTTCATTATATTATAACCATATATGCTCCTATATGTCTGGACTATTTTATGCAAAAATAAAAATAATACTAACATATGTTGTGAAAATTAAGTGAGATGATACTAATACACAACTTTTGTAAAATGATAGAAATTGTGAGACAGTCATAGGCTTTCTATACAATGATAATAATTAGAAGCTGCAATAAAAATACATGGTAAAATATCTAGTAATAGCAATATAGTAAAACATTAAAAATGTAATAAGTGTGATCATATTAAAATTAACAATTTTACGAGGATAAATAAGCAACTATTAAAGTGGAAGGAAAAGTACCAAAATAAGACTGAAATTTACAGAGGTGTTATTCATTTATAAATCAAATTGTTTGTTAAATATATAAGCAAAAGAAAGTAAACTACTAACAGGGATGAAAATGTTCAAGGAATTTGTACAGAATGATAATATTTTAATAAGAACTGCTTTAATAAGTAAGAAAACATGTCGGATTTTAGAATTTAAAAACAGGCAAAAAAACTAAGTAAATTCATAAATGATATAAATTTTAAAAGTCAATAAAAAATGCAAAAACTGCTCAACCAGACTAATAATCTGAACAATATTATATTTAAAAAACCAATGTCTCATTTGATCAAATCTGCAGAGATTTTTAATCTAATGTTATACCCTTGGACAAGAGTTTTGTAACAGAATGTTAGGTGATTCCTCCACAAATAAACAACTATGAAACAAGGGCAAATGTATTAAAAGTAACCATATGAAGGCACCAGAAAACCCCAATGACAGGGAGAAACTTCAACAGTACTTATTCTAGGAAGGATGACACAGCGTGGGGCAAGTACTCTAACTTAACTCGATGGGTCTCTGGCCTGGGGAAGTTCCAGTCTGCAGGTTGGCCATGAAGAAACTGCAGCTGAAGACCTTGAATACCAGATAACAGACACCAGAGCTACAGAAGACATAGACCTTTTACATTTCAAAATCTGAGCAGAGATCCTGCCCAAATCCCTGACAAGTTACTAAGCAAATGTTTCAAATTTGATGAATAATAATATACAATAATAGAATAATGAAAGAATTAAAACATCTTCGAAGAACACTTAAAATAATGTAAATGGAAATTCTAAGATTCAAAACGGTGTGTGCAATGCTTTCTTATTTTTGTACAAAGAAAAAAAAAGAAGGAAGGAAAGGATATATAACTTTATCGCAAGTGTAAATGTTTTTTTTTTTGTTTGTTTTTTGTTTTTGTTTTTTGGTTCTTCCTCCAACAGGACACCAATATTTTGAGATAAATTCACTTCCACAACTTCCCTGTATATGTTTTCTTTTTGTCTGAAGGTTTTGTCTGAAGATATGGTTTGTCTGAAGATACGGTTTGTCTGAAGATATGATAAGATTCATTTTTGTATTCATTTTGTACTCCCTATGTCACTGTTTAGGACAATCTTCATGATTTCTTAAAATAAATTATATCAAGCTACTATCATAGTTAACTTCAATTAAACTCAATGAACAAATGAAATGGTAGCTTTATTTTAAAATATCAAGAGTGCTGTTTGTGAGAAGTCATATATTTGGAGTATCACAACTCTACCCACAACATGGCTTAATAGAGAAGTTTGTATCACTCCCTTAAAACTGAAAAAGGTAATGAAAAAGAAATAAAGTTAGAATGAAAGGAAGATCCAGAGATTCTTCAACAGATGTAGGATTTTCTGAAGATACTGCACTAAGGTTGGTGGCTTGTGGGAAGGTGAATGAAAAGACAAAGGTCATAACCAGGGCAATGACCAGTGCCTGGTCTCACTGGGTGCTTGTAAATAAGCATTCAACTCTTTGAAAAATATATGGTAACCAGAGGGAATGTGGAGAAGGAAGGTTGGAAAGGGAAAAGAAGATCATGGGTCTCAGAGAATTGGTGGAGGGTGAAAGAACCATGTGCAGAAAAGATGGTGTAAAAATGTAGTCCCAGAGTATATAAATATCGATAAACTAAAAAAAAAAATAAAAGAAAGTACTTTTTGAAATTATTTAGACATGATGCACAATGACTGATGTGAATATAAAGATGTTCTAGTTTTTTTTTTTTTTTTCAAATTTTACTTAAAAGAAGTGAACAAAAACTAGGTGAAGATCATTCCCAAAAGAATTATATTAAAACTAACCTTGATCGATCATGTATATTTCATTGAAGATCTCATAGGAAAAATAGCACAGCAAAAAATTTTGCTAGATACTTAGTTCCTCTAGTACATTCAGAGGACATGGCAACAGGAGTTTTTGCTTTGGTTTTCCTCACATTTTTATATTGGCACACTCCCTAATCTGCTCTTACTTATTGCTCTATATTCTATCTCTAGACTTTTGTCCATAAATTTACAACTTTTTTTCATGATACATAGCAAACACTAGCTGACTAACTGAAGCTAGATCAGTTCTCATTTTTGCTGACTTGAACCTTTCTTTGGAAAAACTACTGTAATTCTTTATTTCATATAGATTTAGTATGCATATTTACATTTGTACTAAATGCATGATTATAATAAAAATCATGAAAAATATACATGTAATGAAAAATGGGGAATTTTAATTTTCTTCATATTTTTGTATTCTTTTCAAAACTTCCACAAATACTATGTTACATTAGAATTCTAAACATTGTTAAAAACTGAAACATAAAATTCTAGGAGACACAGAATAATTACTTATGACAACTTAAAAATGATAAAGGCAGCTTCTTCAACCAATGTAAAGGGATAATTACTTTCAGTTATATTGGGAAAAATTCTTCATATCTTACTTGAAAATAAATTTCAGTAAACAAGTCAATGCAATAGGTGAAGCAATACTAAAATATCTGGAAGAAAATATAGGTAATGTCTAAATGGTTCAAATACAAGAGGATATGTATCATACCTATCATTCTGTGATAGAATGATAGAAAAATGATAGAATCACAAAGAAATATATTTCATAACTATTGAAAGTTTTAGCAGATCAATTGATTTATAAATAATGTGAATGGTTGTTGACTTTAATATAATTTAAATTTTCAGCTCTCTAGTTAGATGCCTTCTGGAGATTATTTAATAAATTGCCACAGATTAGATATACATATGTTAAACAATAAGATGCCTTTAACAATAAACAATAAAATGTTTTAAATGTGTGAAAGTTGAAAAAAAAAACACATTGAAAATATTATCCGGAAACCTAACACATAATTTTAAAATGCATTTACTTCCTGTTCCTGTATTGTGAATGCCTTTTTCAGTTCACAGATAAGAAAACTAGGTTCTAGAATTGCACATTTTCATGCAGTGGTGCAACCTCTAGGTGGGGCTCTCCTAATCTAGGTGTGTGCATTTAATCCAAATACTCCCTATAGAAAACCTTTTTTTAGTAGAAAACCCAATTCTCTCTCTAGTGCTGTTCAAATATCAATAGGATGCAAGTAGGGAGGGCCATTTGAGCAAAGGGGAGTCTGAGGTCTGAAACCAGTATAGCCCACATTCCAATTTCAATCACAGTCACTTTTGTTTGTCTGTTAAATACTTTGGGGGTGCCAAGTTACATTTTGCATTTGACAAAAACTTTCTATTTCAAATGCAAACATAGAATGAGATGTGTGTGTGTGTGTGTGAATTGAAACATTCATATATTCGTCATGACCACTTCTTCAAAATAATGTCTAATGCTTCATTAAACAGAATAAAACTTTGATCTTTGGAATTCAGTGTGAATCAAGAAGTAGAAAACAATAATTATATTCTCAAGTGCTCAGCTAATAAACAACTAAAAGTCTATGTTTGCAGAGTTTCAGAAGGCTTCCCAGTGAAATGCTGTCTAGGTTTTATAGAATATTGTCAATGAGAATGTGAATTTCATTGAGATTAATTTCTGCTAGTAATGTAACCTGGCTTGTCACATAAGAAAAAAACAATGTTTAAGTATTTAGACAAAGAAGTAAAAGGCTATTTTCAGGTGTGTTTATAGAATAATTTTGAAATTCTTTAACCTAGACAAGGAACATGTTGTGGCATGAACGAGTAACAGTATGAGGTGTATGAAGGCAAGATTCACATAGCACCTATTATGCGCTAAACACAGTTATCTGACACTGATATGTAATAACATTTCATCTTTGCAACAGCCTTAGAAAAATAGTGCCATTATCATTTCCTTTTGGAAGGTGACAACATTTAGTCACAGTAACTTCTCAAGGTCATATAATTATGTATTGAAGTCAAGACTTGAACTCACACATCCTAGCTACAGTTTAGTTCCCGAAGCACTTAGTAACAGACTGCATCCAACAAACACAAGATTTTATACTACATATACAGTTAGACTGATATTCATACAGTATATAAAGCTATCCCAGTATCAATGTCCAGATCTTTGCAAAGTAATCAGGCAATAAGAACAAAGGTGAAGTCATTACAATTTTTAATTTCAAAATGTATCACAAAACTTCAATAATCAAGAGATGATAGTACAAAGATAAAAATGAAAAGTAGATCCATGAAATACAAATGAAAGCCTAGAAATAAATGGGTGTATATACCATTAATCTTCAGCAAGGGTGTTAATTACAAAATGGAGACAACAACATGTTTTCAAAGACTGGTGTTTGGAGAACTGGATGCCCACATGTAAAGGAATGAAACTGGGCCTTTATCTCATACTATACACAAAATTTAACTCATCTCATACTATATACAAAATTTAACTCAAAACAGATTTAAGCTTTAAACTTAATATCTCAAACTGTAAAATCCCTAGAAGAAAACACAAAGAAAAAGATCATTTTGTTTTGTTTTGTTTTGGTCTTGGAAAT
Organism: Uropsilus gracilis; assembly: GCA_004024945.1. NCBI lineage: Eukaryota > Metazoa > Chordata > Mammalia > Eulipotyphla > Talpidae > Uropsilus > Uropsilus gracilis. The sequence continues at coordinate 11,057 of PVHY01009076.1, forward strand.
TATTTCTTTGGATCTGACACTAAAAACACTGGAGACAAATGCAAAAATAAATAAATGGGACCACTTCTAAGTAAAAAGTTATGCATAGCAAAAGAAACTACAAATAGAAAAAAAAGTAACTTACCAAATGAGGGAAAATATTTGCTTATTAAACATTTAGTAATATCTAAAATACATAAGAAACCCTTCCAATTCAATGGCAAAAAATCATAAATAAATAACCGCAATAAGATCTGAAGTAACGACCTAGACAGACACTTCTCCAAAGAAGATAGACAAGTGGTCGACAGGAATATGAAGAAATGTTCAATCCACTAATCACAGGGACTTACAAATCAAAACCACAACCACAAACCACTTACCACCTGTTATGATGGCAACTTAAAAGAACAACAACAACAAAAAAAAACAAATGTTGAGGTAATATGGAGAACAATATATAAGTTCCCCAAACAATAAAATAAAAATGGAACTATCATATGCATCACTCCCATTTCTGGGTCTTGATGGGAGGAATGGTTTCAGAGGTGTATGTTTATCCAAAACACATACAGTTGTATATACCAAACATGTTCCATTTACAACATGTCAATCATAGCTCAAAAGAGTAGCTTTTAAAAATCCCAAATCTTCCTTCATAATTGGTACATGATTAAATGCCACTTAGCTTAGTCTACTTCATATATGTATTCATTCATTCTACAAATATTTCTTCATTCTTACTAACATGGTTGAAATATTCGTAGTTCACATCTGCTGTTTCATTTATTCTGCAACCATTCCTCCTTTTACTGATAGCAGTGCTCTTTCTTCTTTACAATGTACTTGCCAACCCCCACCCTGATAGCAACATTCTAATTTTGTTTTGGGAGCTATAGATTCCCCATCATAAACCGGCCTGAAGACAATGGCTCGATGGCCTGACACATGCCCCATCCTACTTCAAGGACTCTCTCTACTGAGAACCTGAGAAGAACCTTGAGAGATGCCTGAACAGAAATACACTGATTCTTCTGTACATTATGATTTAATGACTCCTGTTTCAGCTTCCTCTTTTTCTTCATGGCCCTTACACATTTTTTTTTTTAATGAGTGTTAGCATTAGTACACGTGCTATGGCATATGAGTTAATAGTTTATAGAGAAAAAGAAAACTGGGCTCTTTTTCTTGTAAAATTCAAGAGTGTTGTAGGACAAGTCAGTACTCTGCAGGGATGGAGAAAATATCTCTGTCATGTACAGAAAGGACTGTGAAGGGGAGTACAGGGAGTGGGGGGGGACCAAAGAGGCACATAGGAAGGGATCTCCATTGCTGGGTCAGGAAATTTCTTCACAGTATTATGGTTAATGTGACATGAAATGTTAGTGATGTGTTAGTGAAAGCTAATAGGCAAAGGGAAAATTTCACAAGCAGAGAGAGGAGCATATACAAAGGTCTGAAAGTAATAACAGGATATATAATAAATTTAAGGAAATGGTTTTTTACAGGGAAGCATGACCACTGTGAGAAGCAAAAAGGAAGTTTGGAGAAGAGAAGAGCATGCATTTGATTTTGTTATCTTCCAGGCAAGCAATTATACAACAGCACTGTGAAGGCATAATGTCATTTAATCATATAATGTTAAATATACTATATTCAGAGATGTTTTATGCTTCAGACAACAGGGTATAGTAGTGTTAACCTGTGCTTAAAATGTTAATAGGTAGGCCATCTTGTGACCAATCTGACCATTAACACATCCTGGAACTACACAGATCTGACACCAGAAAATGTTTGAAAAAAATGTCATTAGCACAGGTCCTTCAATGGGAGTGGACTGGTGATTAAGCAATTTTCTCTGTTTCAACTCATCTTCTCTAGTTGGCTTTGCATATTACCTTTCTCCTTTACCATCTGTCTCCCTGCTACATTTGGCCAATAGTTAGGCACCAGGGGAAACTAAAATACAGGAGAGGAAAGAAAGAATTTGTGCCTTTTTACTTGCTTGCTTTACCTGTCAGTGTCACCCCACCAATGATTCTTCCCTCTGATTCCAGAAGCAGTTTGTTCCAGTTTTTAGATTCTTCTGTCACTCTCAGAGTCAACTTCCCTGATACCAGTATGTGAACACAAGCTGAAAAATGCCCATTCCTCAGAGATATGGGTCTCAACTCTGGTCAGATTTGTGGGATCCTTCACTTAGGTTTTGAGATTAAACTAACCTAGGGATAGAAGTTCCTTGCTTTATATACCACATCAGTGTTGCTTCATGTTTCTATATTATTTCACTAAGCCCCGTGTTATACTTTAATATCCAATAATTTAGCTTGCAGTTGGCCATCCATTTCTTAAGTCATCCCCATAAAAAACTATCGAGTCTCTATATACATGTCTGCATTCTAAGTAACCCAAAAAGGTACAGATCTTCTGCACTGAGTTACATAGAAAGCTTCTAAAATGTCTTTTTAAGTCTACCTCTTTCCAAGTCTTTCCACTCCTTGCAGTTGTTAACTATCAGTCCATTTGGTCGCTGCCAGACAGCTGTCCACTCTCAGGTTCCACTTCTGAAAGCAGTAATCCTGTCCCCAATCACCACACCCAAATAATGCATCTCAAAATCCAGTGACTGTATCACTCTGTCCCTTGTGAAAACCACAGAGGAGGCACTGTCTCTCCCTCTAAAAATGTTTGCTCTCCATTCTCAAAAATCAGACAGTACCATCCAGATTTGGGGGATGTCAAGAAGCTTGCAGGGGAGAGTGGAATCAGAAAGGGGATTTACATGTCTACGTGGTGTTAGCCACCAGTACCATGGAAGTCTCTGGGCAGAGAGCTCTGAAGGGCTAAGGGGAACACGTGTTATCAACGGACAGCTGATGTTGGGTGCACCTCTCTGCTTCATCCACTCCCTCAGTTAGGGAAGGTTTCCGCCATTAGTAACTGCCACCAAAATAGTAACAGCAGTATCGCCACCACCAAGAATATACTCTTCTATAGCATTTTCTACGTGACTTTCATTGTTCTAAGTGCTTTAGTACATTAGTCACTTCATCCTCACAATAGGCCAAAGAAAGGGGTAAAATTGTTATCCCATTTGTAGATGATGAAAGTATGGCACAAAGAAATTGAGTGGTTTGCTTCAGGCTTCACAGGCACTCAGCAGTAGTCTTTATAGAGTTTCTCCCAGAGAATAATATGTTGTCTACAGGAAACTTACTTCATATATGATGATAGAAGCAGGTTAAGAGCAAAAAGACTGAAATAGATATATCATGCAAACATTAAGAAGAAAGCAGAAGTGGTTATTCTCATAACAGTTAAAGTCTTCAGGGCAAAGAAAGTCAGTAAAGACAAAAGGAAATATTTTATGATAAAAGGATCAGTGCATTAGGAAGACATCAGGATACTAAATGTTTACGATGCGCACAATAGAACCTCAAGAATCATGAAACAAAAGCTTATAGAATCAATAGGAAAAAAATACAAATCTGTAATTATGGTTGGAAACTACAACACTCTGCTATGCAGGTAGAACTACTAGGGGGGGAGCATAAAGAATATAAAAGAACTGAGCAATAGAAGCAACAACACTACCATAAATAAAATATAATTAAAATGATGTGAAATATATAAATAAATTTTTTAAAATCTAATTATATAACATATTTTACATTGCATGTATATGTGTATATATTAAATATGGAAACACTGTGTCTCCAGTAATTCAACCAAGATCAACTAAACCCTGAGCCATATATAAACTATCACCTATGTAAAAGAAATGAACAACATGGCATATGTTTTGTCCATATGTAATCAAACTAGAAATCAATAACAGAAAGAAAAACCAAAAAAGTTTTCATTTTAGAAAATTAGACAACTGATCTAAATAATCCATGGGTTATTTAGAAAACAATAAGAAATTAAGATTGAATGAAATTTAAAATAAAGCATAAAATATGTGTGTCATAGATGATGAAGCAATTATGTTTGGGAAATATAAATCACTAAATGTTCAGAATAAAAGAAGGGAAAAGGTCTCAAATCAGTAATTTTATACTCTACTTTAAGAAAGTAAATGAATAACAGAATAATTACCAAAAAAGAAGAAAGGAAATAATAAAGATAAGAACAAACATCAGTAGAACTGAAAACAACTGGGAAAATCAATGACACAAAAAAGCTGTTAAAAATTAGTAAATTTGATAAACCTCTAGGAATTCTAACAAAGATTAAAAAGAGAGAGGACACACATTACTAATATCAGGAATGTAGCAGAGTATTACTATGATCCAAAAACAATTAAAACAATAATAGAGTACTGCCAACACTTTGACTTCATAAATTTAACAATACAGAAAAATAGACTATACTATAGCAGCTATGAAAGAAATTATATTTATACTTAAAAACCATTAAAAAGGACATCTCCAGGCCTGGATGATTTCACTGGAGGATTTTACTGAATGTTTAAAGAAGAAATACCACTAATTTTATACAGTCTCTTCCAGAAAATGGAAGAGAAGAAAATCCTTTTCTAACTAATTTTATGAGATTAATAATATCCTGATATCAAAACTAGATAGACAGTATAAAATAATATGTAAAGCAGTATCTGCCATAAACTTAAACATTAAAATTCTCAATAAGACATTAGCAAGTTATATATGGCAATGTATAAAAACTGATTCATCATGGAGAAGTAGAACTTACTCCAGACTAGTTCAGCTTTTGAAAATTAATCATATGATTCTATCAATTGGCACAGAAAAAGTATTTGGCAAAAATTCAACACCCATTCATGATAAAAATTCTCAGCAGCTAGTAATAGACAAGAACTTCCACAACTTGATAAAGAGCATCTACATAAAAACATAGTTAATATACCTAGTAGTGAAAGACTGAATGTTTTATCTCAAAGATTGAAAACAAGATGAAGAATTCACTCTAATCAGTCAGATTCAGTACAGTGCTGGATATTCTATTTCTGCAATAAAGTAAGAAAAAAATGGTGTTCAAGCTGGAAGAATGAAACTGTCTCTATTTGCAGAAATATGATGGTCTCCATAGAAAAATCCCAAAGCAACAAAATAAAGATAATAGAATTAATAATAAAGATAATAGAATAAAGATAATAAAGATAATAGAATTAATAAGTTAACTTAGTAATTTTGCAAAGGGCAAAAAATAAAAACAAAATCAATCATGTTTCTGTATAATAAAAAGTTTGTATGTAAGAACCAAATTTAAAAGCAGAATTATCATTTATAACAATTCAACCAAAATGAAATACATATAAACTTAAGGCAATAGTTACATAGTCTATGAGCTGACAATTACAAAAATGTTGAAAAAAAATTCCAAAGAAAACCTAAATAACTGAGATATAAATAGGAAGACAGAAATATTAAAGATGTCAAACTTGCCCAAAGTTATTGAATGCAGTTGAATGCAATTCCTGCTTAAAAAAATAAATAAATAAATAAATAAAATAAAACAGTAAATATTTGTAAACACAGATGACCTTATTCCGAAATTTACATAGAAGGTGTACTAGAATAACTAAAATAATCTTGGAAAAAAAATGATATGGGAAGATTCAACATTAGACCTACTATATAGCAATAGTAATCAAGACAATGTAATAGAGGGATAGACAGGGATGTAGGTTGATACAATGGCATAGGCTAGCAAACACAAAATAGATGCACAAACATGATTTTTGACAAAGGGGAAAAGATAAATCTAGTGGAGAAAGGATAACCTTTTCAATAAAATGGTGCTGAATAGTTAGAAATTCAATGGTAAAAAAAAAATCCTTGATCTAAATTTTGTCACAAACAACTTCAAGTGGGTCATGGACGTAATATAAAGCTCTTAGAAAATAAACAGAAGTAAAAGTTTGAGACCTGGGACTATGCAAGAAATCTTACAAGTCAATCAAAAGTTCAGTCTTTTACAGAAAGCTTAGTTTTTACAAAGTCTCTAAAAGAAAAACAATAGATTGTACTGCTTCAAAATTGAAATCTTCTTTTCTGCAAAGATTCACTTAAGATGAGAAGACATTACAGAATTAGAGAAAATAACTACAAGCCAAGTATCTGACAAAGATCTTATATATAGAGTAAGTTTATATATAAGACTATATAAATAAAAATAAAAGCTCAATATTTAAAAACAAACAAGCTAATGAGAATATTGGTAGGTGACATGAACAGACATTTCACTGATGCAAACAGACACAGGAAAAGATATTCACTATTGTTAGCCTTTAGGTAACTGGAATTTTTAAATCATAAAGAGTGCTGTCATGCACTTCTGAGAATGTGTAGTATAAAATATAGTCAATAGCACCACAAAATTCCGGTAAATTCTAAATCACTTTTCTATTGCTATTGGAGTGCCTGTAGAAACTATGAATGGGGATAGTTCTAATGGATAAGATTCATATTAGAACCATTTTATATAACAGTTTTAGTTGAGAAGAAACTGTACCTGGCCATCAAATAACCTCATCAACACATATGTATTAAAGGCCTTCTAGTTAACTCTTGGTTCTCCAGTTCCCTGAAACCACAACTGAAAAATAATGTGCAGCCTTTCTTAACTTAAATTTCCCAAAACCTGTTCCTTTCCAAAGTAAATTGTTTTAGTATATTGTATCCTATGCCATTCTGACTTAGCTTTACTCTGTTATCCCCATCCCTGGTATTTTTAAATTCTCTCTAATAGCATTCCCCTTACTAGCTGTATGTATGTTGAAACCGCTTCCTAAAGCTGTCACCCAACTCCAGTTATTTCCTCTTTTCTTCTCTCATCAGTCAAGCACTAAAAGAGAATGGTCTACTTTCACTAGTCACACTTTCCCCCATTTTAAATTAACCCTTTAACTCCCCAGTCCACTTTCTCCCAACAGGCCACTGAAACTGTTGGGACTTAGGTCACCTGTAATCTCTGAGTTGCTAAATCCAACTCTATTCTTATCTCACTTATCATTTAACACTTAGAGTAGAATTTGACCCACTGACAGTGCCACTTTTCTTAAATTCTCTTCCCTTGGTGTTTGTGACCCTTTACCTCCTGGTTTTTGCCTGCCCTCTTTGACCCCTTCTTTTCTTTGTCTCCTTCAAAAGCATTCCTTTTTTTCTTCTTTAATATTAGTGTTTTTCAGTACTAGATATACTTGTTCTCCATATGCTTCTGATTTACTTATCCATTCCATAGGCTTTGACTGCCCCTTTTGCTGATGGAGACCCCAAATTTGTCTCTCCAAACCAAATGTCTCTTCAACCATAAACCCACATACTATCTTTATGCTATTTATGCATTTTAAATTTAAAATTTCCAAAGTGAATTTATCAGCTTCTACACTGCTTTAATTTTTCTGTAACTAATCTAGTCTTTTTCTTAACCTCTCCCCTGGTTATCAGGGAAAGTAATTAACTAAAAATATAACCAAGAAATTTAAGCAGCCCTTTCAAATAATACCAATTCTATTGGACAGTAATACCCAATCTCAGAGAAACACCTAAAATGATGTGCTTGTTGCTGCCTGAATTTAAGACTTGGTCCATGGTAGCTATTTGGGCTCACAAGCCCTTCTTGGGATCTGAAATCCACCTGATTTTTTTTGACACTGCAAACTGCTCTAGAATTCGACTTGAGGCTACACTAGATCCAGTTCTTCAATTTTGGCAGAATGATGCCTTATCCTAACTTCCACAAGACTCTCTGGTGTTCATGAACCAAACTCATAGCTAATTCTGTAAAAATGAATGACTCAGAAAAGTAAATATTTCAGGATTTCCCTTTGAGTGACCATGCTGAACAAGTAAATTGACCTTTGGTTGAGGTATGTCCACTCAGTTGTGTGTGTGAGTGTATGCATTTGGAGGGGGTGTGGCTGAGTAAGTTGTCTCCCCTAAAGAAAACTCATACTTGTATATATCCTAGAAAAGGAAAATATCACTTATGGTGCAGTGACACCATAAGTATGCTTCTTTGCACTCCTATTTCTCTCTTCTTTCTCCTTCCCACTAATAGCAAAAATTAAAAGGGGTATGCTTTTTTCCCCTTATCCTTATTTTTCCATACTTCAGCCAAGCTTTAATGATAGCCAGTGATAGTTTCATTATTGAGGGAGAATCCTATAAGCACAGGTCATTCAGGCTTGGTTGTTAGACAAAATGGGCAATAAAAAATCTGGAAAACTGTCTTGTGAGATAAACACCAGTCTTATTATTTAATTCTGTTTTGACTTTCAAAACCTATGTTAAAACATACACTTACTTTCATCCCTTTGAATGTCTTCTGCAACATTTCTAACATCTACTATCCCTGTTTTCCTCACAGGCAAAATCAGATAGATCGCTGCCTGCCTTTAACTAAGAGAATGAAGGTCATGTATCCAGTCAGGAAAAAAGAAAGAAAGAAAATTACATTAAAAATTTTAAAGTATTATCCCTGTTAAAAAGGATTTAAACACACAGTATATAGTTTCATATTCCCATTTTTAAAACTGAAACTTTCTACATGATCCTTAACTCTAAAACACTCTCCTATTTCATGCCCATTATTCAAAATCATCTCCTCTCTCAAATCCCTCCTTAAAAACTTCCCTGAAACCTTTTATGAGATTGGGAGCCTAGAGGGTTTTTCTTGAAGACAAGAAAGCCAGTTGAATTTAAATAAAAGAATAAGATAGACCAAGCATATAGTAAGAAAAAAAAAATAATAAGCTCACTTCTTTCAAGTAGCATTTTTCATTGAGATTTTACATTTTAACTCCTTGTTTTATTTTTATCTCCAGTGTAGAAATATACTTCATGGATTGTAATGCTTCTCATTTTGAAATACATCAAATTCATTTCAACCTCGCTAATAATAGTAGAAAATTTAAAATACCAGCTAATGTCACATTGAATTTTCTTCTTACTCAGATATCTAATGCCTTTTCCCAGACCTTCTCAAGGAATCTATGAGGATAAAATGTATAAAGTTTTAGGATGATCTAAGCTTATTAAGAAAACAATATGAATTATAATAATTCCCATCTCTTTACAGTCCACAACTCCTTGAACTAGTTTTTAATTCCCCATAATGATAGGCTTCTTGATTCTCTTGTGTTCAGATATTATATATTTATATGCAAAATAAAGTCAGATTGTTTGGATTATGAATATTTTTAGTAAATAGTTAATAGCATACAAGCAGACAATAAGGCGAGTGAGTACAAAATTAAGGGGTGCATGGTTTTGGAAATATTAAATTGTCTTGCAGACAAAATTGTATCTGCAAAAAAAATGTAATGCATGTAAAATTCTATTTGTCTTTAAACTTGCAATATAATTTTCTATCGTGAAGCAAATTTTCCACATAACTGATATGGCTTATGGTGTGATTTCTAAGAGAGCCCCAAGGTGCACAGCAACCTTTCACAACTGGGCCTGAGGGCTACTAATACCAGGCTGTGAAAAGGCAAAGGTGGTTTTCAGTTTCAAGTTTGCTTAATCAGATGGTCTGAACATGAATTACACCTTACTTTTCGATAAATAGGGAAATGTGAATGTTTGCATTTCCTTAACAAATACAATGTTCCCTTAACATCTTGACAAATTAAGGAACAACATAATCATCAATAAAGAAAGATAGAAGATGCCACCCTGAAAGGTTTGGAATGTTTAAAGCACACTTATACATCAGAGATCTAAAAATTATATATTTTACTATAAAGTCCCCAAACATATATGGCACTGGATTTTTTTTTCTCCTGTTTTTGTCATCTTGGGAATTATTTAATGCTTGGTTAAATGGAAGTCAGTGAAGTGAATATAGATCTGACAATCCCTCCGAACCTTCCTCCCCTTCATGTTAGAAAAACAAGATGTTAAAAATCTGCCTCCTTTTCCCTAACTGGCCTTACTTTCAGATAAAATAACAGAATAGAATGTATAAATATTGGCAGCTTCTAGAGTTGTGCTCCATCCTGAGCCCACCAGGCGTGAAAAGAAGTATACAAGCTTTTCCAAGTGAGCCTGGAGGGGTTTGTTTGGCAGGGTTCGAATCTCTGGTGAACAACTAGCTGTAGCTTGATGAAAATAAAAAATAAACCCTGACTTATTCAGAAATGTGTATCTGACTTTACTTTCTAACATGAGCGTCTTTCTACTTGTAACTGCTATGGAAATGTCCTCACTTCAGAAGTATCACATGACATTATGAGGCATTCATGTTTTCCTCCTTGTCCAGTGAAACCGTACTGTATGTGCAGGCCTACATGGTATCAGCCATTTTGGCGACAACTGTTTGAGTATAGTGGGAATGAAACAGCCATTAAGAACATCTCAGTTTCCTTCTCCCACAAAGAAAAGAATTCTGCAGAGCAGGAGATTTTTGTTACTTTCTTTGTTACTATTTTTCCAGTTTTGATTTATAAGTTCTTATGAAAATTTTAAAGGTATATATGAAATAAGATATCTAGATAAATCCCTTCACATATTCTTTCTACTAATCTCTTTCTACTCTCTCTCCATGCCCTCTGTTACAGACATTCTGGCTATTCTCATCTCAGGACTTTAGCTCTTCCTTTCATCAAGAATATTTTCCCTCAACTGGGGCATGGTGGCGCATGCCTGTAAGCGGCAGTCTAGGAAGCCGCGTCGGGGACCAGGGATCACGGTTCGAGTCCCACCCGGGGCAATATAGCGAGACCTAGTTCCAAAAAAATAGTGGGTATGGTAATTCGTAGCTGAAATCCCAGCTACATGGGAAGCTGAGGCTGGAGATTGCTTGAGTCCATGGTACCCCAGGCAACATGAGCCTGTGGTTCCACGCTATTTTGCGAGACCTAGTCTCAAAAAATAAAAAATGAAAAAGAATATTTTCGCACATTATAGCATTCAGATCTCCATGCAAATGTCACCAACTCAGGTCCTTACCAGCATGTTTTTCCTCACCCCTGACACTTTTTCTTCAAAGCATACTTTTCTTCATAGTCAATACTGTATTTATATAGGTTTAATATACTTAAATTTTTATCTCAGTTCCATTAAAAATGATGTAGGGTGCATGAGAGCAGGGAATCTATTATATTATTATATTCAGTGTACATACTATAGATACTTCATAATTTATTTTTTAGTGAGTGAATGCTGATTATTACAATAGAAATAAACTGTATATAGTTCATGCAAAGACCTAGGATTGGTATATGAGTATAAAAACAATAAAAATAGTATGCACAGTATGAAATTATCTGCCATATATTGTGAAAAAAGGAAAAAACCTTGTTCTCATATTAACTTTGTGTGCATTCTAGCTTTTTTAAAAGACAAGAAATTGTTGAATGAGATAAAAGATGAAACCACTTTTCATTGAATTCAACCTATTAAAAGTATAGGCAGGAAGGAACTTTTTGCTTTGAAATAACAAAATTTCAAAGAAATTATGCAAATTAGAACTTGTAGTTCTTTCCAAAGCCCTGATATATGTTTCCACCTAAAATGTTATAAAGTGGATTTGTAATGGAGTAAACCTTATGTCTACTGCTGTGTGGATGGTGTGGAATCCAAATGGATGGGATGTTGTGATTATTGACATAGAATTGTTCTAGCAAACACAGCAATGTTAATATTACATTGCCATAAGTCTCAGAATCATTTTACTGTGGTTGTTCTCTCCTTCCTACTCACTTCTTTGCAGACATAAACTTAAATCATTTACAGGTTAACATTTCAGTGACACAGACCAGACTGTTCTCACTGAGAACATAATACCAAAAAAAAAAAAAAAAAAAAAGTCATCCATTTTCATCTCATACAACATCTCCTTCATTTCTATTGCAATTCACATAAGCTACTACAATTTATGTCTTTCTAGGACATTCATGGGCAGTTTCTCAAAGACTGTTACAAAATGCCTTTTTGGTGATCATGAAGTTGTGATTATTTGACATGCATGGATTTAAGAGATATGCTCAATTAGGTTATTGGGAGGCATCCTCTGTTAATTTATTTTATCATTTTTTGAGATAATAGTGGTTTGCACTGTGTATGATTCAGAGGTAGATTCAAGCCTCTTCTGATGTATGTTACTCTACCACAGTTTTGTTCCCTTCAGCACCTAGAACATTCCCAACTACACTAGAAAGTGTTTAAAGAACACTTTTGTTTCTTCAGCACCTAGAACATTCCCAACTACACTAGAAAGTGTTTAAAGAACACTGGTTGGGATATTACTCTTTTCTCATTGTTAGCTTTGTCTGATGATACTGGGCTATATGATTATATTTAAGAGTGAGTCTCTAAAAATATGATTAGAACCTTTGCATGTGTATGAGATGGGGTAAGTTTTGTCAGAATATTGTTTACATATAGATGATGGTACAAATGCTAGACAAGTGAATTGGGGACTTCCAACATAAGTATTTTTAGATTTTCCTTTTGAACTGGTTGTAATCAGAAAGAACCATCCAGACTCCTTCTTGGGTGGTTTTAGCCTGGCTACAAGAATATTTATGCTTAGTAGATGAGAGGGTTTGGGGCTCAACAATAATAATGTAGATTTCTGCCTAATCCAACTGTTGTTACTACAATGTAACGGCTCTCAGTGATACAATGATGATCTTTAGGACCAGAGTCATTCAAGGCTAACCTCTCTCTGCATATGCCAACTGTCTTTTAGCACAATGGGTGAGAGGAATTGTCAAGCTGTGAGGAGGAAGAGGTGATATGAGGGATGTAATGATATTTCAACTTATTTCTTTAATTTCAGATCTACCTCATTCCATCTATCTTCAGAGGATCTCCTGTCTCAAATTTCCTGAGATTTTTACAGAGTTCTGCCCTGAGAATTGGCTTGTTTCTTGGCAAGACAGTAAGTTTTCAGTTTTCTGTGGTTTGCTAAGTCAGTCTTCACTCATCCATCTGCTCTATATCACTGAGAATTTTGTTATCACCTTTCATGTACTTTCATCACTTTTTGCCTTGGTCCCTGCCTGTTGAAGCCTCATTGTAGTGTGTTTGTGGAGGAATCAGAGATAAACATGCATGCTTAATATTCCATAAATTTACTGGAATACTTCCCTGAATTTTAAGAGGAAATTTATGGAGAAGATCTAGGTACTACCACTAAACTGTCTGTGGTCAAACCTCAAGAAAAGTTGTTAGGATAAATACTGTATAACATTAAATAAGGAATCGAATATACTGTGAAGCTGCATTAAATTTGCAGATGTGTGAGATATGCATAGCTCCTGTCTTACTCATTTCCTTAATAACAAATAGAGAATTATGTTCTATGGTTCAAAATCAAGTGTATACAAACAATCACTTCAGAAAAAATAGTAATAGTTACAATAAAAATTACCAAATTATATAAATATATGTCATATATATCTAAACGAGTCCTCAAATGTTCATTAAATACATAAACTAATCCTCAAATGTATATCTTCTACAGTCTATAAAGTATATAAAAAGGAATATATCTTTTCAGTGAAATAAAACCACTCCCATCACATAAAGTTAGATCTTAGTTCCTTAGGCAGTTTAAGGCAGGTTTTGTTCAATGTAACTTTATGTCAAAAAAGAAATTATGACTTAAGATCTCTGATTCAACATCTATTGATGTTGAATATTTTTCTCCAATATTTTTCTCAAAAATTATCCTTAGATACACTTTGTTAACAGCTCTGTTATTTAACTAGGTTGTGCCACAAATATTATCTTGGTAACAGGCATCATTTCACAAACTATTATACATAGCTTGTAGAACACAAGAACTGCATAGAACTGTGTAGAACTATAGAACTGCATCCCACTAAGATGGAATTGGTATTCCAAAGATTTAATAAAACAGTCCAATCAGTGACAAAATATTAAGCAATAAAATAAAGGAAGAAACATTTCATATTAAGAAAACTATACTCCAGTAATATAATAGTGATTGAATTTCATGTTTGGAATGAGTTAGAGAGGGGCAATTACATCCATAAGGAGATTCATAAAAGCCAAAAGTATCCAGGAACAGAAACAGACCAAAGTGGAAAAGAAACTCCCAGCAAAAGGGAGTGGGTCACATTCTGGAAAACAAAACCAATCTCAAGATTGTAACATATCCAAAGGGAGGACAGCAAACAAAACTGTGGAGTACTTTAAGAAAAAAATGGATTGATGAAAGATTTGAAACACAAAAACAAACAAAATAAGCTAAGTTGAGAACCATGCATGCTATGAACAGAGGTTCATTAGGAAGCCTATTATGATACCTGCTTTGTAGAATTATCTACAGAAATTGATGGTGCAGGAACAGTCTTGAAAGTAACTTAGTTCCTTACTTTAATCCTGCAAACAAATGTTATCCAATTATACAGAAATAAAACTTGCCATAAATTTATTATTTCCAAGAATTTCTTTCATTTAATGTACTAGAGAAAAACTTTTTTTTTTCACCCACTGATTATCTCAGTTATTTGTCTTCTATATCTCTCTACTCCACCATGGACAAACGTTGCTGCTAGTCATTTCCTGGAAACATGCAAACCACAGGGGAAGCAGTTTATTGATAGCCACTATCCCATTCCCTGCCCTAAAGTGAAATAAAACATACAGTCCTTCTTTGTTCTTCATGAGGCATCATAAACAGAAGGTTTTCCTGTGTAACACATTTGCTACAAACACAGGGAATAAATATATATAATGAAGAAAAATATCAATACCAGTTATGAATGTTTTTAAAATTTAATTCACCAATGAGTATTCCTCACTGGCTTACCTTTCCCCGCATCCTATCAAGCTTCCATTGCATTTAAACAAAATCTTTCAATTTTTGTACACTTTCTTCCCATTGATTGTCTTCCTACATAACCTTTATTCTCACAGGAGGAAAAAAAATGTTGCTCCTAATGAACATACTTCGCTGCTTTTTAAGACCATTTTAAACTTCTTGCTTTTCATGTTTCTGTCCTCTATTTTATCTTGTCTTTTCTATCTTTTTACAAAATCAAAATGTCATTTATCTGTTTTCTGAAAAGGAGCAATGTTCTTCCCCAAATGAAGTTCTTAGTTTTTTCATCTCCCTTGAACCATCTACTTAAATTACTTATAGCTTTAATTCACTTTTCCAAAATGTTAAAATTTTAACAAGTACTGCATAAACACAGCAAAAATAAGATATGAAACTATGTAATGAAAAGCAACATTTATATAATTTATACTTTTCTACAATTGTCCCTGAGGCAAATTCTGCAAATCCTATTTTTTTTATTATTATTACTGCAAAATGAAATGTATCAAGCAAAAGAAACATTTTTTCCAATTATGTTTATTAAGGAAAAATTGGTTTTCATCATTGTTTTTTGTTTCAGGGGCTTTATGCTTAACACTCTATAAATGTATGCTTTCACCCTATGCACATCACCAAAGTCCCAATAATCTTCCATTATGCTCCATAAGGCTCTCTGTCTCCCCCACACAACCCTGCTGGTTGCATTTGACAAATCCTTCTGAGTCCATCATTTAAATATTCACAAATGATTGTATTCTTAGCTTTAAATATTAATAATCTAAACTATTGGTTGATTAATTAATTAATGATAATACATTAAAGATTTATAAAATCTATGCCTTTCCATTTTTATTTCACTTTTGCTTTACAATTATATTTTATCTATCTTTAAACAATAAATTGAGTGGTACTATGTTTGTAAATATTATTCACTGTGCTTTTATCTCCTCTGAGATATTTTATTTGATACAGAAAAATAAAAAGGACAGGGAGAGAACAAAAGAGACAAATTTCTGGTTTCAAATTTCATCATAACCAAGGCAGCTAACGTTTTTTTACTGGCAAGAGCTGTGTGTTTGAACTGGAAGGTGAAAATTAAAAAAAAAAAAGTTGGTAGAGTTTATGCAGCAAAAACATAGAAAATCCCTCGTCCACTTTAGGTAAGGGAAGACATTCATATAACAATGCTTTAATATTATACTTAAACCAGAGGTCAAATACTTCCAGAGTATGGACAAGATTTTTTTTCTTCTAAAAGAAGAAGAGAAGGATAAATAGAGAAGAAAGGTGTATGAAAAGGGGAATAGAAGGGAAAGTAGAGGACGAGGAGGAGAGGGAAAGAATTTGCATGCCACAGATTACACCAGAGACTAATATTCGATTCACCTGTAGCTTGCTCGTGTAGTAGTGACCTTTTCACACCAATTTCAACTTTCTGAGTCTCAACAACTTGAGACAACATTCACTATATATTATATTAGCGATATTAAGTCCTAAATTTCTATCCAGCTCACCTTTCCCTTCAACTTCCCAATATATCAACTAAATATTTTTACATTATGGAAGTTGGAAAGTGCACATTCTGCTGCCTGACACTGTCTTCCACATCATCCATATATTAAATCTAAAACCTTAAAATCAACACAAATAATTGCTACTGTAAATAGACTTTAATACATAGTTGCTAAATACATACATACATTTAATACATAGTATGCAGAGAGTTAAGTCCTTTATTATAGATTCAATAGAGGGATTCTCAAGCAAATCAAGGGAAAATAATCTTACCATAAATAAACTTCTCCATATATTCATGATATAACTTTTAAAAATCATACTAATATACTTTGATTTACTTAAATCATGAATTGGAATCATGAATTTTTTTTTACATTTTTATTGTTTCCAGAGTGTCTGACATCTATATTTATTTGTTTTAGTATAATTTGACAAATTCTCATTTTACTATTTTGCCTTCACTTTAAGTTGAGAGTTGCTATCTCATGACATTTTTTTCTCAAATGTCTTATTTTGTTGAACCTAGAGAACACACTAGGTCCCTGGAGAGTAACTACTTGTAGGAGTGAGAAGTCAAAGGTGTTGCAACTATAAAAAACCTATTGATAAACCAACTTTCAGCTAGTTCCCTCAGTTTGGTGCCCTTCTCCTACCAACTCCAGAATCTTCAGGGGTTCTGCCTGGAGTTTTTAATCTGCTGCAATTTCTCTATTGTATAACCTGGGAAGCTATTGTTTCCCTTTGACTGAACCATCACTGGACTTCAATTTCATTTATGTCTTCTCTAATGGTATTTAAGCATTTTCTCTGCTGATGGTGCCCTGTTATCCTCTTCTTTATGACAGATTTATATTTCTTTCCACTTAGCTTACCTACATTTGTGAGGCAGGATTACATGTTTAACCTGCCCACACATTTGCCAATATTCACTACATAAAGGCAACCACACACATTTACCAGTATTCACTACTTGAAGGCACCAAGGTCCAGAATAACTTTATGAAGTGTCTGAGTTGTTTATTTATTTTGAGGTAATATATGGATACCATCATCAAGTTTTACCACTGTAGTACACCCTGCACCAAATTACCCAGTTCACCACCATAGTCCATTGTGCTGCTCCCCTGTTTGTTCTTACTCACTCCTCACCTCCAATCACCTTTGGGATTCAGTTCTGTAGCCATCCATTAATGGTTATTTTTTAAGCTTGTCTTTATCTGACTCTTAGTTACTTTGTATCCCACATATTAGAGACACCAGTCTGGTACTTATCTTTAGTCTTTTGACTTACTTCACTTAGTAGTATCCTTTTCAGCTCCACCTATGTTGCTGAAAATGGTATGAGCCCATCGTTTTGATTACTAAGTTAATATTCTACTGTATATATATATACAACAATATACAATATATATATAATATATATATATATATATATATATATATATATATATATATATATATATATATACACAACATCCATTAGAGCCATTCATCTGTTTTGGGGCACATAGTTTATTTCCATAATTTAACCATAGTAAATAGTACTGCAATAAACACAGAAATAGTTTCCTTTATAATTAGTGGTTTTTTTTTTAATATTTTGGGTAGATACCTAGGAGTGGAATTACTGGGTCAAATGGCAAGTCCATGTTTAATGTTTTAGATGTCTCCATACCACTTTCCATAAGGCTGAACCAGGCTGTCTTCCCATCATCAGTGCAGAGGGTTGCTTTTTTCTTCACAACCTCATCAGTATTTGATGTTTCTGGTCTTTTCAGTATGGGCCATTCTCATAGGTGTAAGATGGAATCCTACTGTGGAGGAGTTAATTTGATAGTTTAATTTAATAAGGAAGTGTTCCTTCCTTATATTTTAGTTTCAGAAAAATCTCAAAATTTCAGAAAATTCTTACTAAAGTCTCAGAACAATCTTACTAAATTTCCTCTCCCATATGTCCTTACAAACCCAGGTATTTGCAAGTTTTGTTGTTTATTCCTAGTTTGCACTCTTCCCTCTCCCCACTTTATGTTGATGCTTCACTACTGCTTTCATTATTTTAGCTGAAGATTGTCATTTGGAAATCCTCTGAGTCACACCATGTAACTCTTGGTTACTGAACGTCACTAGTGGAATCAGAAGAGATTTAAAGCATGAATTACCCAATTCCTAGGTAGGCTGTCACTCATGTATGTTTCCATTGAAGCCCTTACAAAACTCTTAATTTTTTTTCTAATAGTAGCCATTTTCCTGTTGCTATAATATAATTACTGCAGCAGGCAACTTCTAAGATGGCTCTGCATGGTCCTTGTCATCTGTTATTATATAAGTTCCTCCCTTTGAGTATGAACTGCACATAGTGAATTAATTCTATTAAATAAACCATGATAAAAGTGATGCTATGTCATTATTGAAATAAGCTTACCAAAAGATCATTCTCTCTCTCTCTCTCTCTCTCTCTCTCTCTCTCTCTCTCTTTCTCTCTGCCCACCCCTTACCTCAACTCTGATATAAGTAAACTGTTTTCTATTTGGCGAGCCCCCACATGGCAAGGATTAAGGGAGACCTTTGGGCAATAGCTAGTGAGAAACTGAAACCCTCAGTCCAACATAGAACTGTATGATGCAGATCCTTCTCCAGTCAAACCTTGAGATAAGACTGCAGTCCCATCTGACACCTTGACTCAGTGAGAGATGGAGTCAGAGGAAAGTAGTTACGGTGCACTTGAATTCCTGATTCACAGAAACTGCGAGATAATAGGTATTTCTTATTTTAAGCATCTGAGTTTTGAGCCAGTTTCTTATGCAGCAATAGACTTAGAGCACAATTGAGAAGCAATTTTAAGAATGTATAAGAATATCTGAAAACAAAGTACAGCATGGATAACTTTTGAGTCTTTTTGCTAACTGAAAAATGAATCCTAGTAGACATTATTTATATAGTTAAAATATGAAACTTAAGATAATTAAAAAATTTAAAAGAATAAGTAATTCTAAATATCTATATACTGCTTTACCAAATTCTCCCTTTGTTTTGCAACATGACTAATACAATACATAAGGCTTTGTATTTGTTCTAGCAAGTATAAACAAGTCTAAACTAAATACAGAAAATAATCTTGGAAATAAATTAACCTGTGTACTGTGATAGAGTTTAAGATTAAATCATTATAGCCCATAATTTAAGAATATTAAATTTAATGCCCAGAAAAAGGGATAAAAATTGCTCAGTAAGAAATTGAGCTATTTGTCATCCTTTGGTAGGAAAAGATTTGTAGTGCCTTACTGCTTATGAGAAATGATTGAGATAAGTATTTAAGTTTCTATTCAGAAGTCATTTTCTAACCTATTTTTAGATTGGAACAAAAAAATGTTAAAATAAATTCTCTTATGTAACAAATATTAAAATCTAACCTGATTTTGCCAGTTTCAGGAATTAGTAAGTCAAAAAAAGTTTGGTCTCTAACAAAAACATATCTATATAATTATACTACAGTGTGGTATCCATAGCTTATCAAAGTTTGCTTCCACATTTTTATGATTGAAGAAAAGAATAATTACTCATGTTACTGAATGTGACGTCCAAGCAGGTGATTTGATTTATAAATGGTATTTATCCTGAAGTCAACATAGAGGGGTTGAGTAAGTTAATCTTTGCCATGACCCAGTGAAAAAAAACAAAAAAAAACAAAAATCCCACTCCACATTTATATTTCTAGCCTGCACAGACTCCAAGTTCGTGATTCAGCTTCTAAATCTCTTATGCTATAGTTTATATAACATACATAAATATGAAATGATTAGATGGTACACTAGAGAACCTCAACATTTTTCTCATGAAAAGCAATTTTCTCTCTTAAAATATTTTACTCACACTCCCAGAAGACTGTGCTGACCTATCATTGAGAAAGCTCCTAGTCAGGGTGGACATCCGACCCAAATTAGGGCTATCAGTCTTTCAAACTTTTTAAATCATTGTACATATGTGTGACTCTGAAGTAGTATTGGGCACTGGGGTTTAGTGAAATACAATGAGGGTCTGCCTCAGAAACATGACAGTCCAGATTGGAAAAGAGATATACAGAGAAAATGGATATGGTCCAAAATAGAATGGTGGAGGTTGCTCTGACAAGCACAATCTCTTGGTGGAATTGTCTAGGAAAAGCATTTTCTGTGGCCTCCTACTAAGGATGGAGCACATTTTCATCTAACAGGAAACATATGGCCATAGAGATACACCCTTCCGTTGCCACTGTTAGGTCTTCCACCTTGACAAAAAGTTCCCATTCAGTAGTCATGCTAATTACCTTTAAAATTTTTTTTTTATTTATTTACATTTTTTCACCTTTTGGGTGTTTCTTACCACACTCCTTCACCTTGCCCCCCTGCTCCCGGGTCACTCCATCTCCTCTTTCACTGCCAGTCAATTGAACTCTTAATTTTTCTTTTCTTTTCTTTTTTTTTTTTTTTTTTTTTTTTTTTTTTTTTTTTTTTTTTTTTTTTTTTTTTTTTTTTTTTTTTTTTTTTTTTTTTTTTTTTTTTTTTTTTTTTTTTTTGTTTTTTTTTTGTTTTTAGACTACGTCTCACTATTTTTGCCCATAGATGCGCAGGCTCACGTTGCCCGGGGTACCACAGAATCAAGCAATCTCCAGCCTCAGCTTCCCAGGTAGCTGGGATTATAGGCACGTGCCACCACACCCAGCTATTTTTTGGGACTAGGTCTCTCTGTATTGCCCCAAGGGGGACTCGAACCGCAATCCCTAGCCCCAGCCACTTCATAGGCTGAAGCTTACAGGCACGAGGCACCGTGCCCGGCTGAACTCTTCCTTTTCTTTCCTGGAGCAATATCCTTTTTCTGGGTAAGGATTATGTTTTCCTGGGCACAGCTGCTGATGCTTGGTTTTCCAGGTACGGCTTTGTTGTGGGCAGCCGGTTCAAGCATATTTGAATCCTATCAGTGCTTTCCCCTTAGTGATTGTCGCCTCTATTCCAGTTTCTGTCATCTTTTGCTTTTTCTATGCTTTATAATTCTGGTGTCTTGACTTGGGACTCTTTCTCCCAGGTGTTGTCCACAGCAAGCAAAGTTCCCTGAAGGGGATGGGCATTGGTGATGGGTATGGCTAGTCATGGGGCTGCTGCTCTGTCTCTGTGACCTTCTTCTCTCTGTGAAATGGGAGGGTGACTTGCTCACTCTGAAGGCATCTCTGAACCAGGGGTTTGGTTCCCATCTGCAGAATTGTTGTAGGTGTATTTCTGAGATAGATCATTACTATGGTTGGTCTCACAGCCCTGTGTCCCATGGATCTGAAATTCTCTTTTGGTTCTGCCCATAAGATAGGTGTGTTCTGGGCCTTCATTCTTTCTCCTCACCTCCTGCTTCATGTGTGTCTGCAGTTGGATTAGTGATTCTGTCGTTCCTGGTGAGAATTACTAGATTTGGAGTACACTGAGGTTGTAAATCACCCCTGAACCCAAAGGGAGCTGCAGGGAAAGGTGGAGCTTGCAGGGGAGATGGCCCAGCATGGTTGGGTGGACCTGAGGAAGTGAGGGATCCATGCTAACTCATTCTTCTTCTGTAGGTTCTTCCAGTTAACCCTGTAGTATCCAGAGCACTGAGTAGTAGAAATTTGTCTTCACATTGACCTTGTTTTTTTTTTTTTTTAATAGCCCTTTCTTTGATATTATTTGGTAAAGCTGAGAGGCCAATAGCCAGTTCTTTATTAGTTCATGGTTAGGTTGTAGACTACTGTGATGTGTAACCTTAGTAACTTCAACTCCTTTGTCTACATACTAGAAACTACATACTACATACTACATACATTACACAGTCACATACACAATTTTCTATTCTCATTTCATGACTGATTTTTCTCCTTAGAATGTATTCCTTAGCTGCTTATTTCATGCTTTATGTAGCTTATTTTTTTGTTATTCTATGTACAATATGAGTCTCATGAAAGAAAAATGTATTTATTACGCACAATCCATTCCTAGAGATAGGACTGGTCACATAATTCATGGATTCTACACAAAATAAAAATGCAGAACTTGATGGTTAAAAATTATTGAATCTCAAGACAGGAAAAACACAGCACTGAACTAAGTGCAGGACCCAGAGTGAATGAACAGGTGGGAAACTCATGAAACTTACTCCATCTAGAACATAGAGATGAACCAAAAGAATGAATCTACAATGAACCAAATGAACCAGATGAATCAAATCTACAATGAACCAAAAGAATCTTTACAAACATTAAATCATTAAAAAAAATAAAAACAAAAATTGAAATATCTAAATAAATTAAATCATGATATACATTTTTATAATATGGCATAAGACTAAGTGTATGTATGAGGATGGTATCTTATGTCCTATTTCCACATTTATTAAATAACAAGAGTGATATTTCTGAATCAAGTCATCATTTTAAACACAACATCAAATACATTCTAATATTTTAATTCCAGAATATTAAAAAACTATCACTCTCAAAATAAATTGTGGCAAAGAAAGTAACAGAAATTTAATGTTCTCACTCATATAAAGCAGTTTCAAAAATATTTAGTTATTTATCTTAGTTCATAGTTGTGTTTGGAAACTTATAATTGTCATTATTTATTTACTTCAAATTATTCTGATTTTCTCTGTTACTTTGAGGACTATTAGAGACTGGTTTTGATTCAAGACTTCCCTTTGTCAGCCCCCTAGCCATTTGTAGTGTGAACTTTCAATAACTATTTCCATGGAATAAAATTTGAAAACAAGTTAGCTACGTAAACTTAAATTCTCAAGTAAAAACTATAGATGATTGTGAGGTTTGAAAATACATTGTATGGTTTGGAAATGTTGCCTAGAGGCTAATGCATAAATTTTAACCATCCTAATTCATACTGTGGGTGATCTCTTGTCAGACCACTCAGCCACTTCTAATGATATATAAAATATCAACCCATAAACATGTTTACTAATTTTCTTACATATTAGGACTGAATTGCATATTAAGAATTTTGCCTTTATGCAACATTTATTGACATTTCACAGAGCACTTGTGTTCTCTGAAACACAGTACAAGAAATGCTATCCTACAGCTTACTTCCAACTGACAGTACAATGTAACAGAAACATTTTGAGTAAAATTTAGGATTAGACAGACATTTATGCTAAAACAAATTCTTTTATTTGGTTTTTGAAATACTGTAAAGTTTTTTTTAGAAAATAGGAGTGCCAAACTTTACGTGGCAGGAAATGAAGAGTTGTTTTATAAATATTAGTTTTCCATCCTTCATCCCATGGTTTCCCCTTTGCGGACTACATCTATTATGCAACTATTACCTTAGTTGCAAGTGAATGAAACTACAACCAAACTCACTTAGACAAAGAGGGAATGTATTGGCTCACATAAAATGACAAGACTGGATTCAGGGCCCAGAAAATATAATTAGGAATTGGTTTCTCTCCATCTCTTTACTCTGCCTTCTGTCATATTGGCTTCAGCATCAAGCATCACATGGTAGCAAGAGGTTGCCTGGAGCGCAGGCCCCGGCATTCTCTCATGTTGTAGGACTAACAGAAAAGACAGAACATCTATTTCCTGGATATTGCCAAATAAGTTTTATTTTAGTTTTGATTGGGTCACCAGCTCAAATCTTGACCAATTACTGTAGCCAAAGAAATGAATGCTAACTGTGGGGTCAAGGTCCTTGTTACCCTTCAAAAATGGTGTGTGTTTGTGTGTGTGTGTGTGTGTGTGTGTACATGTAGGGTTTTTGAGGAGAATAAAATCCCCAAATGTAATTTAGGTTATAGTCCCTAGCAGGAAGGTAAATAATGAAAGATAAACAATGAAAACAGTGTCATCCCCAAAATATTCTCTGTCCTGTTTGTTACCTCAGAATCTTTGAAAATTTTACCCTGCCAACATGTTAGTTATTTTAAATCTATTTTATGTTTGTATGATATTCCACCCTAATACTCTGTTTAGCATTGCTTTCTTGATGTATCCCCAAGATTCTCTTCTTCATTGCTTTCTTGATGTATCCTTAGTACTCAAATCTTTATTCTGGTCTAGATTTTTTTTTTTCATTTTAAACTCACAAAGAATCCTGAACATCCCAGCGCAGAACACATCATTAATATTAATTTTCAGGTTATTTGTATGTGTCTCTCAATAATGTGCTTAGTTTGCTCTAGGTTCTCCTTGTCTCTATGAAACTCACAGATTATCTCTTACAAGTGACTTTTTAAAGTGATTTTTTTAAATCCAATAATAATATGTGAATGAATACACAGGTGGTATCACAAAAGAAAACTCCAAAACATGATCTTGGATTACGATGTAGAACTAATGTCAGTTACAGTGTTCAATAAACATTACTACAGTTAAAAATTTTGGTTAACTTTATCTTCCAGGTCATTTCTCTTAGAGTACAAATATCTCTAAATAGCCTTATGGAGCTGAAGTCAGATTTTCTGTCTCTGTCACTGCCTGTTTTTCTGTGTCTGACTTTCTGTCTGTGTCACCCTCTATCATTAAAACACACACACACACATGCAAGCATACACCCAAACAAACATGAACACACAGCAAACATTTTTCCATATGGAAAATTAAAAAGCTATTGAATTAAATTAAAAAGCTAATTCAGAAACCACATAATGCTGATTTTATTTTTCATGGGTTTTTAAATATAATCCCAAATGGTGAGCTACTCTGAGAAGCAGTGACCACATTTTTACTACAGCAAAATCTCTAGATACAGCAATTTTTCCTGACAATTTATTTGACTACAAAGTATCTGGCTGGCTTCAGAGAGAAAGAAAAAAATCATCCAGAGTTTCAACAGAAGGAACTTCTAAAGGTAGATGAAGCCAAAGCATTTCAAGGAAAGAAAAAAAAAGTAGATTAACCAACAGTGAAATCTCTGCATTCCCAGGAAGATTTCTCCTCCCTTGAATTTTGCTGAAATGGGGTTTTCATCAATTATTCCCATGCAAGTTTAAAAGTGCTGGGGTACATAAATCTCACTAGTAAAGGCAGACATTTTTAGGTATAATTTTAAAACCCATTTTTAAAAAATAAGTAAGTCATGCATGAGTACAATTTCTTCGTTAAAATTATAAAACTTTATATAAGTAGACAGAATTTTTAATTCCTGGGTAGTCTATCTATTCCCTTTCAGTTTGGTAATTGCTTCTACTTGTTTGTATCTTTCCAAATATTTAGAACTTTCTCATATTATTCTATATCAACTTTCCCTAATTTATTTTAGGCAAATTTCCAGTGTTTCATTATTGATCTTGACCAGAGGTCCTTCCTCAGTACCTGCTTCCACTATGGAATGCAAACCTTCCTGCAAGCACCATGTGACATCCAGGGACAGCATGACACCAGCTCAGTATCAAGCTGCAGGCCCCAGGACTTCGAACAGTAAGTGAGTGAAACAAGGAATTTCAAGAGTTAGAATCCTCACAGTAGCAGCAACATAGGTGATGACAGCCGTGGCAGCTGTGGCAACACACTGACCAGACATTTCCTGCTTCCTGATTTCCTCCTAAGCTTCCTTGTTTTCTGGTGTTTCCAATGTCTTCTTTCTGCATGCCTTGATTCTGTGAGTGGGTAAAGTTCTAAAAGCATTCAGACTAGAATTCAGTAAATTCTATAGTGTGTTTATCAAAATTGTAGGCCAACTTGCTTCAGTTATTTTTCTAATAATTATCTTTCTAAAATATTTTTCTATGATTCCAGTATTTCAGTGTTTTCCTTATAATTATATATTATTCAGTTACAGGTTACTGAAATTTTAAAAATCAATCCAAAAATTTCCTTTAATAGAGATTTTATCCTTTTATCCTTTTATCCTCTTCAATTATTTTTTAATAGAATAACCAAATTGTTCCTCATTTTCTGAAGTTAATTCATCAACATGATAAGGGACACCTGTGAATAATTCACATAATACTAACATCATTCTCAATGATGAAAGATTCAAGAACCAAGAACATGACAAAGATGTCTGCTTTCACCATTGCTATTCAACATTGTACTAGAAATTCTAACTAAAGCAATTAGGCAAGAAAAGGAAGTGAAAGCATGCAAATTATGAAAAAGATGTATAATGTTATCTGTAGATGATATGATCATTTATACAGAAAATTCTAAAGAATTCACAAGATTCTGAAGCTAATACATTCAGCAAATTAAGAGAATACAAAGATTAACACAAAAAATCAGTAGTGTCTCTATGTTAGTAACAACAATCTATAAAGGAAATTAAGAATGTAATTTTATTCACAACAGTATTTGAAATAATAAAATCTAGGATAAACTTAGTCAAGGAGAGGAAAGTTATAAAATTAAAATTACCAAGACACTACTGAAAGAAATTAAAGAGCTAAATAAATGGAAAAGTATCTTGGGTTCATAGATTGGGAAACTTAATTTAAAATGTCAATATAAATTCATCATGACCTTTACATTCAATGCAATCTCTATCAAAACTCCAATAGCATTTTATTTTGCAGAGATGAGAAAGCAAGTCCTCAAATTCTTATGGAAATGCAATGGATCCATAACCAAAACAACTCTGAGAAAGAACAAAGTTGGAGAACTCATGCTTCCAATTTCAAAATTTATCCAAGACCATAGTAATCAAAACACTGTAGTAGTAGCATATTGACAGGTATGAAATAAAATTGAGTCTCTTGAAATCAGTCTACATACCTAATTTTTGACCAATACTAAGTAATCTATTGGAGAAAGAGTAGTTTCTGAAAGGGTGCTGAGACAACTATTTCAATGTAATAATTAAAGACAAAACGCCCCTGTAAAATAACATGAGAAATAAATTTATGACCATGCATTTTTCAGGAGATACTAAATAAAGTTATTGATTTAAACTCTGCTATTGGTGTTACTTTTTTCTTAGTGGGTAGTTTCTCTCTTTTTTTATGACTATGGTGCTCTATAGTGTGATAGTTATAGATTCTTTTGAAAATAAGGTCTTTATTTTAGAGGCCAATGAAATTGGCTTTATTTTAAGCCAATGAAAATGTTATCAAACTTCAAAACAGTTTTTAAGAAATGATGAATGTTCATATTAAACATTTTATTTAAACTAAATATATACATTTACATGATTTGGTATCTTTTTATGTAGCACAAGGCATTTCATTTGAGAGGGGTCTGCTGGTAAGATTTTCACATTGTAATTTTCATCAACTACACATAATGATTATCTGAAATTTCTAGTTTAAGTGAATTTATAGTAGTGGTAAGAACTTAAAGCTGGTGTTGGGAGTGCTTGTGTTTATTATATTCTAGATATTTATGATTTAAAACCCCTCACAGTTCTTGAACCCAAACCTAATTTCCTATCTCAATTTTTTACGAGGTTAGTCTTTATAGAGTTCTTCTAAAGAACGCAATTTAGTCCTTTGGACATAATTCTTTTGATATATTGATATTTTATTGGTTCAGATAATTATCATAACACATTCAAGTCTCTTTTATGGCTAGGGATAAAATACAACTGACTTTTCAAAAGCAGAATTCAACTAGTGGAAGTACAGTCACTTTCTAGTTGTGGGCATTTATCACACTGAGAATCATTAAAAAAGAAGAGAAGAAACACATTAATTTGATCAGTCAGTCAAGAGAAATGATTTAGTCAAGAGAACTTCATTGTTGTTTCTCTTATTTAGGACTCAGTATACCGTTTGTCTTATAAGTGAGTAGTCATATTAAGTTCTGGACACTTTCTGATATATATTTTCAAAGTTAATCTCTTCTCTCTCCAATTTCATAATCAATAATCTTATTGTATTCATATCATATACTTTCATTTTATCCTCCATTTCATATAACTGTCACTATATATGCTCAAACTTTTCCTTTTCTGGGGTTGCAGTTTTCACTTCAACTTAATATCTAGCTTCTATCTAGCTAGATATGGCAGTATACTACGGATTGAAATGTCTTATTTCAGCTGTCTTATTTCATTCTTTCGCAAGTCTAATATTTTCTGTAGTATTCATTTATTGATATGTCTAATTTTAGGGAAAAATTCTGTGCTACTATATCTTTTTTATTTTTCCTCACTATTAAGGATGTTAAGAACATCTTCATTTGTATTTATTTGTTGATTCTGTGATTGAGTATATTCTTTCTGAAAGCTCAAGATCCTTTTTAACTTCTCTATCTCCTTTATCTGAATGTATGAGCAATAATTAGCAGTTAATGATGATCATGAAAATCATACATCTACTATAATTATATACATATATATAATTAGTAAGATCTAACTATTTCAATTTATAAGAATAGAAATAGAAATTAAGTGATTTGACAATCACGTATAAGATCACAGAGCTATGAAACTCAGAAATCAAACCTAGGAGTATGGTTTTGATGCTCTAAAAACATTACCCTGTATAAAGAAAGTACCCCTAAAGTTCATTCCAAGGTATAAATTAAATATATAAAATTTAAAAAAAATTGGAGGAAACTTAAATATGTATAATAAGAGGGGAAAAAATCTAACAGACTACACATTGTATGACTCTAGTAATACAGCATTCTGAAAAAGGTGAAACTATGGAGACACTGGTTGCCAGGGCTTAAGGGAGGAGAAAATAAATCAGAGGAGCACAATGAATGTTTAAAGCAGTGAAGCTATTCTGTGAGCATAATGAATATTTAAAGCAGTGAAGCTATTCTGTATGATACTACAACGATGAACACGTGTCATTATACAGTTGTCCAAACCCATTGAATGTATAGCACCAAGAGTAAATCCTAATATAAACTGTGAACTTTGATGATAAAGATGTATCAATGTGGGTCCATGCTCTGTAACAAATGTACCTGGATAGGATATGGCTAGTAGATGAGGTGTATATAGGGAGAGGGAATATGGCTAGTAGATGAGGTGTATATAGGGAGAGGGAATATGCGAGAGAGCTCTGTCATATCTGTTTATTTTTGTTGTGTATGGACCAAAACAAAATTTATTGATTATGATTTAAGAAAGCAATTGAGAGGCAACTTAAAAAAATAAATGGATATTCTGAGTTAAGGCTATATACTAATAAAAGAATGTTAACAATCTTCTTCCTCCAACAGAGAATTTTACTATCTTAGAAGCTGAACCTATGAACCCAAGAAATTCTTTCCAGTTATAGCAGAACATGGTAAACTAAGGAAGTTTGGCAATCTCTGCTATTTAGTCAATAAAAGATATTAATTGGCTATTATGAAAAACTCCACAAAATGGAACATCTATTACTTGTTCATTATGTTTCATAACAATAATGATACCGCCCCATCTTACATATTTTGAGGTTGATTTATGTGTCTTGATTAGTAAGAAAACTTTGGCAGTATGAGGAACTAAGATATCCAATAAGCCAAGCAAAGGGATGATGCGTACTGGCAGCTACGATAATCTTTTGTGCACACCATCTCCTCCAAAATATAATTCATTCATTTTTCCAACAAATATTTATTGAAGCCAGAACCCAAAGTGGATATTTAAAAAGAACACACCAGGTGGCAGGTTACAGCAGTTTAAAAGGACAGATGAAAGGGGGTCCTTTGGTGCTCAGAATAGCATCCATTGTCATAATTAGCAAAATGTTATCTTGAGAGCTCAAAATTTAAATAGAATATGATCTTTCCCATGATGACCCCTGCCCCCATCTTTTGAAGTTATTTTTCAAATCTGACCACTGCCAGGCATTAGTTAGACCAATTGCCTCAACCTTTTCAACTAAATAATCTTTTCACTACAAGGCATCTACAATATGTCTTTCATGTGTGGAAAGAAAATTCATGCTCAACCTGTAAAAACCTAGCAGATGGTACAGTAATTTGTACATGCATACAGGATATATTCTTGGGGAATGAATCAGATTCATGTTATACCTATTTAAATGTTCCATTATATTTAATTTTAATTCATTTATTCATAGTTTTAACCTCTGTAAGAGCATCCGTTATTTAAATTAATAGACAGGTAAACAGCATCAACAAAACTGCAGCATTTAATGTTGAAGATAACTGACATGCATGAAGTCATTGTATTAAAATATTGGTTTTCCTATTGTTTTGCACAGATGGTGCTAGTAATTAATATTATGCTATTTTTTTCATCAGGGATTCCCTGTTGACAAAATTCACATAGTATACAATAAATTGCTACATTATACCATCTGAACAGGTGATGAGTAGTTTATAGATTTGTCAACAATATGTTATCTCAGATGCAAACTATATAAGGCTGTTAGTGGTCAATGCATTATTGAATTTAATAAATTTAATATAGGGCAATATGATGTATTCTCAAATTAACTGTATATATTTTAACATAGATGTGTAACAAATATATTTCATGCCATCTGGCCTGAAAAATAATGCAACTGTCAAGGTATCGAGCTATCTAAAAATTAAAAGAAGTGGGGAGCAACATAGCCTGCCACTTATATTAGTCTTTCTGAAGGGAAGTATCTTTCCTGATTGGTCAGTAGATATACTCACTGCACCCCAGGAACATTAGGGAGCCTCATTAATAAGGCTATATATGAGGACATAACTTTAAAACAAATTTAGATGCCCCTTCATAATCAAAACTCTTTTTAGCAAAAATTCTCTGTGAATTATCACGTGATGAGAAAGAATAATTCTATTGTTTCCATCTGATTAACACTCAAGTTGAGATCTAAGAAGAACATCTGGTTTTTTTAATAGCACTTTATACAAAGGAGCACTTTTTATGTGGAAAATTAATGTCTATTAATCGCTCTCTTTTGTTCCACATCCTCAGTAATATTTGTTTGTTTATTTTGATATTGTGTACGGTATGATAACAACACCTGAAAGGAGTAAGCCCTATACTTCTAAAATAGCAATTGCTTTTAAAATCAATATTACTTAAATAAAAGAAAAAAACTTTAAAAATAATAAATTTCTTCCATTCTTACTTGTGATACAAATCACAAGTTTTATATACATGTATGTCTCTATCACAAGTTAGTTTTATTTCTGAAGAACTTTCAATTTATCATTCCTTATTTCTTATTTCTAAAGCATCATAAAAATGCTGTATAAAAATTATACTTGATTCTCAAAACAGAGAAATATCCATCAGCAGAAAAACTTTTTAAAGTGAGGAAACACAAAGTTAAGTAAAAGGCACCATTTTGTTCCCAGGCTTTATCTTTAAAATTAGGTCTGGGAATAGAATCCCTTCCAAAC
Source organism: Uropsilus gracilis (assembly GCA_004024945.1). Classification (NCBI taxonomy): domain Eukaryota; kingdom Metazoa; phylum Chordata; class Mammalia; order Eulipotyphla; family Talpidae; genus Uropsilus; species Uropsilus gracilis. The sequence continues at coordinate 42,585 of PVHY01009076.1, forward strand.
TTAATAAGTTATCCCTGTTGATTCTGTGCCAATCATCCTACCAGTCAATAAATTAAAAAAAAAAAACACTTTTAAAATTGACTATATATATATTTTTTCTTATATCTTTGTGTACTCCATAGTTCTCCCACCAAACACACAGAACCATCACCATGATCCCTGATTTTGCCTTTCCTTCCTCCCTCCTCTCTTCCCTCCTGTGCTTGATACTTAAGTCCCATTCTATTGTCAGTTTACGAGTTTCAACTACTTCTTGTCCTTTTGTTTGGTTTCTCTATACTCCACATCTGAGTGAGATCATTTGATATTTATCTTTTCCTTTCTGACTAATGTTGGCTAGCATGATTCCTTCCAGCTCTAACCATGTTGCCATAAATGGCACTAGTTTGTCTTTTTGATGGCTTAATAGTATTCCACCATTAACAAAAAACTTCTTAACTCAGCAGACTAAAATGCAGGTATCTGAAGGTCAGTTCTCTAGATTTATTTTTACATACCTATGTTTTATGAGGAGATAGCATAACACAGCTTAACACAGGGGACTTAAAACATGAGTATCTACTCTTGTTTCAGGAGCAACCCTGGCAAATGACCTCATAGTAGAAATTGTCTGACATAGCACCACCATAAGAATTCTGTTCCAATGCAGGAAGAGATGATAAGGTCACATGAATTGAATAAAATGACATAGCATTATTTTGTTTTGTTTTTTAAATCAAGGACTCACTAGTATTTTCACACTTGCTCTAAAGTTTGAAGGTTAGTATGGAACTCTTTATCTTAATCATTACTGGCAGAAAAGCGACACATGGCCCATAGAGTGAGTCAGAACATGACCAGACTGGTAACCCTGAAGAGTCTCTTGCTTTCTTGTTAAAATATTCTTTTTATATTCATCATGAAAACAAATCAAATTCACTTTCACTTTCAAACTATACACATGCTACAGTACAAATCATGACTTAAAATAAAACCAGTATTGCAACACTTTTACTGGTTGTTTAGTCTCTTTCATTATTAGTAACCTCGGCCTTTATTATTGTTTCCTTTGGCAAAAATATTAACATAAAATACACAAAATAAATAAACAAATACAATCAATTGCTTAATGTCCTTTGGCTTTAGACAGCTAATAATGTATGAAAATTCAGTTACAGACATTCAAATTCAAATTGCACGTACCATTTACAACAGCATAAGGAAATTTAAATACCTAGGAATAACCCTAATAAAAGAGATAAAAGACTTACACAAAGAAAATTGCAATACATTGTGAATAGAGATAGAAAAAGACACAAGAAAGTGTAAAGTCATTCCCTGCTCATGGATAGGAAGAATTTACATCATAAAAATGGCCACTGTACAAAAAGTTATCTACTGATTCAATTCCAATAAAAATTGCAAATACTAAATAGAATAAATACTATTGAAATTCATATGGAAGTACAAAAAAGCCACAATAGCAAAAGCTCTCCTGACTTAAGAGAAGGAAGATGAAGGAATCCCATTCCCAAACTTCAAACAATATTAAAAAGTCACTGTAATAAAAGCAGTATGGTATTGGAACAAAAACAGACACACAGACCCATGATTAGAATAAAAAATTCAGAAATAAAATCATAGATACACATTTAACTAGTTTTTCAAAGGATCAAAGAATATATTCTGGAACAAGAAAAGCATCTTCAATATATGGTAAAATTGGACAGCAACATGTAAAAAATGAAACTAGTCTACTATTTCTTACCATACACAAAAATCAACTCAAAATGGATAAAAGACCTCAACATAAAACCTGACACCATGAATTATATAGAGAAAAACAAATTCAAGTTGCACATAAACCCATGAGCACTTTGTAGAGATAAAAGTTATTTCAAAATTAATGATAATACTTCATGCATTATGAATGTTTTCTTGCATAGTAAAAAAAAATCTTAAAGTACTATCATGGAAAACTTAAAATATCTTTTTAACTTGTTATGTTTATGCAGAATATTAATCACATTTATAAATATAGACTAACAATTGTACTTATGAAAGTAATCTTGCATTTGTATAATTTTAGTGCAAATAAAGGTTTATACCTAGTTGATATACTTTACCTAAATAATTTAAAAATAATTCTACAATCAATGTAAACCTAGAAGTATATTTCTAAATTAATTTTTATTTGGTAAAATATTTCTAATAATGTTTGTAGACTATGGTGATTTAAAGGTATTGGGAGAAATAACATAAGATCCATATTATTAAGAATAACTTATTAGTGTCTGTCAGTTTTTATATCACAATAATATGTTAAAAGAACAAACTAAGACTGGGACTGACTTGAACATAAAATAAAACCTGTAAACAATCAGGATGTGGTTTTTCATAGCCTCATAATTGAAATGGAAGAAAATGTTTCAGAAGTGTCTCTGTTGTTTACATACACTGTTATATGTATACCATGAATCTTATTTCAAAAATACTGACAGGACTCATTGATAGCTTACCACTTGTATTCACTCTAAAATATTTTATTAATAATGCCTTATATTTAAATACTTTGTTGCCATTTCTTGTCTATTTACTCTAACTTGCAAAAATAAAAATAACTTTTAAATTATTTTTGTTTTTGAAATTTAAAAGGACTTTACCTCAATTTCTAAGAAAGAGACAAACGTCTCTTATTGTTGACTTAGAAATTCCTAAAGAACCGGGAACATATACATTAATATTACATGTGTTTACAAAGTGTAAGCTAGTTAAGTAGTGAAGAAGGGAAAAAAGAAAAGGAGGAAGAAAAGGGAGACGGGTGTATAGAAAGGAAGGAAGAGAAGAAGAGAGAGCAGAAGGGAGGAAAAGAGGAAAGGATGAAGACAGAGGAGGGAGAGAGGAATATAAACCAAAAGATAATTTGAGCAATTATAAGACTATCAAAACTTTCACACACTGTTGATCTTTTTAATTTTTTCAGATAACATTGTTTTTAGGATTGTAAAGGTTTCAGACACAAAGCATTATAAATCAAATCTGCAAGTAGTGTATGATATTTACTATCAAAGTCTAGTTTCTGTCCATCAACATATAACCATATAAGCAGACCTCTATTACTGTTTTAACCACCTTCCTTCACCCTTCCCTGGTACCATTATTTTTTATTTTGTTCTTATAGTCTTTATTTTTCTTTTGATTCATTGAAATAATTACTATAAGAATAATAACCCATATTATTTTGGCCACTTTTTAAAAGCAACCTATAGATGAAAATATTTTAATTTAATCTGAACTTAATACATTTTCAAGGTTAATTATGATTTTAATAAATTATCATGGACACATTTTACTTATTTGACTGTTCGACCATGGTTTCAGGATTCCAGAAGTAGGTTTTAAGTATCTAGTTTCTGAGGTAAATAAATTAACTTAACAGTCTTATTATCACAGTCAGATAGTAGAAATCTCAAGATCTGTAAATACAAAAATAATGCTCAATGCAGAACTATTTACAATAGCCAACTTATGTAAACCACCTAAGTGCCCAAAAACAGGTGAGTAGATTAAAAAGGTGGTATATTTTCACAATGGAATACTACTCAGCAATAAAAATGACAGGCTGAATATTTCCAAATCATATACAGTGTTGTAAACCAACATCACTTTATTGAATATATTGAAAGAAATTATTGCTCAAATAAAAAATACAAACCTTACAGATAATGATGCTATATTGCCATACTTGTTCTCTTCTCTGAAGTGAAACAGATGACTTGACCTTCAAAAAAAATTACAAGACAATGAGATCAGGATGGAGTAAATATACTCCATCTTATCCTAAGTTAGATATTGCACAAAGACATCATTAAGGCATCATTATTTCCTTGAATTGTGTGATATACTGCATTGTATATATTCAAAGATACTCTTTTCATGAAAGAGTAGATATAAGAGCCAAAAAAAACAAAATAAAACAAAAAACACTCAGGAAACACAGGAAAGAATCAAATATAAGATTCAAACAGAATTATATACAAAGGGTCTGAGAAGTTTTTACAACCTACATAAGGGCTACATCCAATTATAAAAATACAAAGCAATGTAATTTTGAATTACATAATGGCCAGAATTTAATATCTTTGCCTAAAAAATGATTTATTTTTAAATAATGCTGTGTACATTGTCCAATATTCTCTTACTGACCTTAAAAATTCTTGGCTATGTCAACTACATTACTGGTTTTCTCTGAATTGTTAACGTCGAATCTTACAATACACATTTTTTTGCAAACATATACATCAAAACATATCAAAATATATATAAGTGTTTTTCATATTCAGAGCAGAGTTCTAGACCCAAACTACATGAATTTAAGTATTGATTCTTCCACCTACGAGCTAAGTAACTTTTGGAGAAGCTATTTAATCACTCTAAATCGTATCTTCATTTTTAGAAGGAAATAGATAATAGTACATATTCCCTACACTGTTGTAAAGATCATATAAATTAGGCAAATATAGTATTAAAAATTTACCCGGTACATGACCTACTATCAATGGGTATTAAAAATGATTATTATTGTGATATTTTACTATAACATTTGTTTGAATGTAGTTTGGAATGACTAAAGTTATATTAATTTAACATAACTCAAATTAAATAACAAGAGATGATTGGATTTCTTAACTAAACATGGGCAATTTTCTTAAAGAAGGCTGAATAACCAGCAATAAGGTCTAAGATGTATGCACAGTAAATGAACATTCATACTTGCCATATTGTTTCTCCCTACTGAACACAGATTGCTTTTTCATTGAAGACATTGCCTTGAATCTCATGACAACTTGCCTTCCATTTGTTCTTTTTTTTACAGAAGTTAGAAAAAAGAAGGCTAGGCTTAAAACAATGTGGTTTTTGCTTCAATAAACATGATGACTTTTGCTTCAAAAAGTTCTAGGAAATTTTAACATTTTATTTACACTGAAAATAAAAAACTTACTACTACAGTATATGTTTTGTTTTCCAAATAAAGGATAATATAACTCTAATTCTACTTTGACATCCACAATTATATTTTAAGATATTTATCTTGGTCATGGATTCAGCTGTATCCCCATTTCCTCTTTAACCATTAACCACTAACATGGTTAGAGTCAGTATATTATTGTGTACTGACTCTTAAGGTCTCCTGATTCCATTCCTCTTACAAGTGCAAAGTGCTGTTTATTTCATAACTCTGGTTGGTGTTCCTCCATGGGCCTTGTGGTAACACATGCAGGAAGAATAGCATGGGCAACTGAAGCCTTCTCAACCTTAAGTTCCTGGGAGTTCCTTCTTAACCCACACCCCCCACACCTCAACCCCAATGCAACTCATCATCAATGACTAAAAGGTGGGGAAGCCCAGATCTTTGAATCAGTCAAGAGCAAACTCTATGGTGCAGCATATAGTCTTGTGCTCTTTTTGAGATCAGACTGAGACTGAGCTTCTTCTGAAGCTACTTCTTGTTTAATTTCTTCCTCTTGTCTGCTTTGCTTCCCTCATTCCAAGATTTTTCTTGAGAGCAAAACTTAATAGCTATTTTGCACATGATACACTGGCTCTGTTTCTAGGAAAACCTCCTAGAACAGGCACATAGAGATGGGGTAATAAACTGAAAGTCAGAAATGGGCAATGTCCTTTATGAGATTTTCAAAGAACAACTTTAATGCTGTAAACTCCAGTGTTTTCATTCATGAATTGATGAGAATGTCAGTTTATCTCCATTATAGCATCGTTGCGATTCACACTTATGTAAAGATACTTATGTGTTTATTTCAACTTTGGGGTAACATTTTTGTTCCTCCATATGAGCACAAGTTCCACTCACCTTTCAACAAACCACCAGGGCCCATATTCCATCTACCTTCCCCGATCCTTTCCTCCCTTCCCCCTTTCCCTCCAGTAAACATATTCTTTCACTAAGTCCAAGATTTGTAAAAGGGTTGTGCAATGTGAGCACATTTGGATAGGCCTGCTTATCTTTTTGTTTATTTTCTTTAATGAGAAACTATTTATTGAGAAAAATAATAACTCACTTTTCTAGCCACCACTTCAAATAACTATTTTTTGTGTTGACATACAAATGGAAATGTGATTTTTTTTCCTGTTCTGATGGAATTGTGGTTTAATAGCCAAAGCCCAATAGAAGAGAATTTACATATTTTTAAAAGCCTTGAGAGACTAAGATTTATAGCAAAAACTTTCCTCCCCCTCAGCCCTACCCTATACAGAGAGAATCTCAAGATTTAAAGCCAGGGGAGTAGAAAGTAGCTAAGAAATGTTTTCCCTCCTTCCCTCCCTTCTCTCCTCCATTACATCCCTGTGGAGGTCAAGTGAGAATTCCAGAAGTTGATGCTATGCTTTGGTCCTAGCCTGGATGTTTACATCTCTGGGTGGTGTGTGTGCTAATAAAGAAGTGCTGAGGGTGGAGGAGGAGAATACCATATGCCCTCAATCTGGATAGTTCCAAAAACTGGAGATTTGCTGATTGAGTCTTGCTTGAAGGGCAGTGCTGCACTGCAATTTGGAAAGGTAAAAGAAGGTCTTTACTCAGGTGGAGAGTTATGAAATGGAAGGGCTACAAGATTACTGATTCACTCTAAACTACATAGGTGCAACTGCTGGCCGGGAACAACAGAAGAAAATAGCTCCTCTTTCTTGAAGGTATTTTCAGTGAAGAGATAGTTTGTACCAAAGATAAGCATCATCTCAAAAACTATGTCATAATTGCCCGCAAAAGAATCTGAAGAGGCTAGGGTAAGGCAAAGGAAACTTCTAGACAAGTGACTCAGGGCCAATGATACAAGTGAACACTATATCAATCCCCCACTTCTTCCTTTGAGCCCCCAATAATGTTGAGGCTTGACCCAGAAAGGAATGATCAATTGGGGACAGACCCAGGAGTAAAACAGAAACCATACCCCTGCCCACACACACACATGCACACGCACACACAAACACACACACACACACACACACACACACCTTCAGGAGCTTATCATTTGATAGCAAATTTGATCAGCATGGGAGAGAGGAATGCTCTGACTCCCATGGAGAGAACTAAATATAAAATGGACCTAAATATTAGAGACCAAGAATGACCAGCAAGTTATGAAATCTTATCAGAGATTTCATTAAAAAAAAAAAGACAAGGAAGTTTGACATAGTTGAAAGCAGAGATTAAAAAGAATCATTTTACACTCTGCTGAGTTCAATCTTTTCAAAAATAATAGTTACACATCAGTAGATAATTTCACGTATGAATTATCCAAACTGAGAAGATTGCAACATATTAAAACCAAGGAACATGGATCAGCACTAAAGGATCACAGTGGAACAAAAGAGTCCATTTAGGGGTTAAGAACATGAGTTTTAATGTCAGACCAAATTGAGCTGTAATCCTACGTCTGCACTTCTTAGTTGAATGCTAACTAACTGAGTGACCCTGTGCAAGTTTCTTACACTCATTAAGCCTTAGTTTGCTGATCTAAAATTGGACACAAATGATACAAATGGGCAGATTGATCAATCAGAAGATATTATGGTCTGACACTCAAAAACTGCACTCTGTTAGTGTTAGTACTCCTGCTACCCACCCACCCCCCATAGAAAAATACTGGTTCAAAAATGATTTTTTTTCGGTTGATGATTTTAACAATTGTAGTAACTCTGGAATTAAGGAGAAAGACATTATTTCCCAAAACAGAGACTTCGGATCAGAGGTTATAACCATTACTGCCTGCAGGATGAGCATATTTCACAGACTTGCCCACAGGGTTCCAAAAAAGCAGGACCAACTGGAGTAGGCAGATTTTTGGCCCTGGCAGGATGGACAGGGTGATGAAGGATGAGAAGGAATTTGTCTGGCCCTCACCATGCCTACCCAGGCACTACTATACCTGTCCAGAGGGGGTAGTTTTAAAGTGCTGAATGACTAACAATTGTATTGTCCTAAATTATGTGAAAACTTTCAGGTTGTTGAGGATAAAACTGCTCAGAAATTTTCTTCTGACTTTTGTTGTGACCTTCCAGGGAAGAATTGGGAGCAGACAAATAAACAGATTCTTGAGGGTGCAGCGTAACAAGTGGGAGAAAAATCTGAAGAGGCTAGAAAGAAAATTGATATGATTCTAGAAAAGCCTTTTGTGCCATAAAATGAACCAAACCTCTCTAAAAGTGATTTGTAACAATATCTATTAAAATCTGATATGTCTGCTCTGATCAGGATAATGGCATTAGCCATATTCTCATTATCATTTTTTCTGACTCATCTGGTCACTTAGTCTTCTTCAATTCTCAATACAGAATGAATAGAGAAACCCTTTCTTTCCATTGTTAGTACTTAATGGGAAGCTAATACGAACAAAACAATGTAGAGAATGGTAGGTGTGTTGTTCCCTAATATGGATATAATTAAAGAATAGATGAATATTTAAAGGAAAATAGGAATACTTGTAAAAAAGGGAATAAGTGAGTAGGTAACCTACAAGTTTTGGGGAAGAATTTCAACTTATAAAGTGATGTAAGTAAAGTGTGAATTTCTGATTCATAAGCAACAGGCATAAGAAAGGAAAAAAAGGTAGTGAAGTATAATTCTTTGGTAAATATTAGGGAAGAAGTGTTGAAAACAGATCACATCAATTGGATCCAAGAATTTATATTTTAATGCACATAATGCAATTAATAAAAACATTTTATCCATTATTTTTACAAGGCAAACTTATGCTCTTCTTCACTTATAATAATATCATTGTTAGATGTACCTTGTTCAAAAGCTCCTCCTAAAGTATCTTGTACAGCAAATATACATTTTAATTTGGGGGGATAAAAATATATCCATGATGAGGAATGTAGTAATGGAAAGTAACAAATAGATCCCTAAAAGTAGTAAAACAAAGGAACACATACAATCTACACCATTATTCCTAGGTGTTCCTTGTAACACATTACATTCTCTGAAAATTACTAAGAAATATATCTGAGTTACACATAATCTTTCTCACCTGCTCTTCCAGAACATTAGGTATCAATGACTAGAATTCAAAAAAAGTTACACTGTGTGACTTTTAAGCTTAAGGGAAGGTAGGCTTCTCTGACATATTCTCTCAGGATATTTTCTCCACTAGAATCCAGCTGGCATGTAATAAGGAAGTTTAATTCACATGGAGAAGCCACATATAAATGTTCTTGACAACAGGTCCTACTAAAAGTCTTGGTCAAACAATAGTATCAATGACTATACATGTGAGTGAGGAGTACACTTTCACATGAGTCTAGTTCCAGACCTCAAGTTGCCCCAACTGATGACAACCAGAAGAGAGGTACCTCAAATCTTACAAAAACTTAACATTCTTGAAAATAGTAAGTAACATCATTGATTTTTGTATGTAATCTTTATTTAAGCACAATGTTCTTTTATAATACTGCCTATGATTCAAAAGTATAGGTTCACACCTCCTTTAGAAGTACCCCATCATGATGTACCATGATGTTCCCCACTATGGCTTTAAGCCACTATGTTTCAAGCTCACTTGTTAAAACTGGTATAAGTAACTAATGCAATCATAACTAAAATTCATTTGGACAGACAGGAGTTTAATAATGCTACTTCTAATATAGATCAGGACAAGTATTTCTGATGTGCAAAATCCCTTTCTGGACACATCTATAGCTGCCAAAAAAAAAAAAAAAAAAAAAAAAAAAAAAAAAAAAAGAAAAAGAAAATGAAGGAAAAAATAAACAGTTGGGACTACATCAACTAAAAAGATTTTGTATAGCAAAAGAAACAACAGACAAAACAAAAGGAAACCCAACTGAGTGGGTGAAAATTTTTGCCCTCCATGAAAGTGATAAGGGTTTGATAACAAAGATCCACAAGGAACTTGCACAACTTAGCAAAAGCAAAACAAGAAGCCCATTCAAAAAATGGGGAGAAAAACTAAAAATACACTTCTCTAAAGAGGAAATACAAATGACCAACAAGCACATGAAAAAACTCTCAATATCACTAACAATCAGGGAACTATAAATCAAAACCACAGTGAGATACCACCTTATATCAGTAAGAATGGCCCACATCAAAAAAACAGGCAGCAACAAGTGCTGGCAGGGATGTGGAGAAAATGGAACACTCTTACACTGCTGGTGAGAATGTAAACTGGTCCAGCCATTATGGAAAGCATTGTGGAGGACCCTCAAACTAATGAAAATGGATCTACCATTTGACCCAGCAATAGCTCTTCTGGCAATCTACCCAAAGGAAACCTCACTACTTAGACAAAGGGACACCATAGTTGGATGTTTATTGCAGCACTATTCATAATTTAAGAACATAGAAACAACCCAAATGTCCCCAAATAGATGAATGGATGGAAAAGATGTATATATACACAATGGACTATTAGTCATCAATTTAAAATGACAAATTTGGTGAATTTGTGACAGCATGGACGGATCTAGAAGAAATATTAGCAGAAATAAGTCAGAAGGAAAAAGACAGTGATCAAAAGGTTTCACTAGTATATATGGAACACAGGAAAAACAAACAAGGCCAGGAGGAAAAGTCAAAACAAGCTAACAACCAAACTAAAGTACACAACTTGCGGGGGGTGGGTGGGAATGAAAGCAGTCAGGAAAGGGGAGAGGGTGAGTGAACCCTGAAGAATACAAATATGTGAAATATATATATATATAACTTATTTAAAAAAAATTTAAATAAATAATTTTCAAGTGAAAAAATATAGATCGAGACATTATAACAGTTTAAAAATCATGTGTAGGGGACTTAGTTGTGGATAAGTCACTGTCTAAGCACAGGGTTTGTCTCATGGTTGCATATAATATAAATTAATTTAATTTACATGGAAAACATTCTGATAAAGCAAACATATGAACTTGACATGCTATACCTTTAACTAGAATATTAAGGAACAACAAGAAAGAGTAAAAGGGCTTATCTATTATTTTAGCGTACTCAGCATCTTTTCTCCTTTCTACCATCCTTGTGCAATTAACAAATTTCCATACCATGTAGTTTGTATTGGGCTGTCAATAATGGTTCTTCACTCTCCTGGCACATGAATGAGGTAATGATTCAGTCTCTCCAATAAAATGCACATCCCCCTATAGCATGATGATTGGTTTGAATGGATAAGCCATGAAACAGAGTGAATGGGTCTTGCCTGAGAGGGTTTTCTCTTTCTCTATTTTTCTGTTTTCCATTCTAAGTCACATTTACGGCCCTGGATAAAGTTTGACTAAGAATGAAGTTTGAATGGAGAGAAGAGTCGAGTCATGAAAATAGAATAAGCCTTTGGTGATGTCACATGAGACTGCAGAGCTAACAAACTTTTCTTTCCACTTATGTAACCAAATTTCTCTTTCTTTGCTAAGATATTTGTTGTTTTGTTATCAGAACTGGCATTGAACTGATATTCTAGCTGGTATTGATGGAAATTGTTCCACAAACATGAGTCGTTTGGAGAGGTAGATGTGATAGAAACACTGACATGCCCTCGAGGTTCTCTTAAAGGTCCTAACGCTCAGAATAGTGGTAGAGTTAGAAATTTAGAAGAAAATATAGTAACAGTTCCACAGCCATAATCTATAAAAGCATGTAATTCATCAATACTAGAACATTCTGAATTAAAGAAATGATAACTGTAAGATAATCTCAATATTAGAGAAATGGAAAAGTAATTAAAAAAAAATGCCGACTCTGTTCCCTAAAATTAATTACCATCTGTTTTGCTGCAATTGTCTGGTTTCATTTCATACACACATTTAGATATCAAAAATTATGTTACAAACTAATATCTCAGAAATAAAAGAGATTAAAACCCAGACAGTGAAAGGCTCACCAATGTAAACTTCTAGAAGACGTTCCAATGATGTGTGGATTTTCTAGTTAGTGCATTCTGTACTGAAAGTTAAGATAATAAATTGGTTGATCCAAATTAACAAGACAAAACCACATATCACTCAGCAAATCCCGAAGAGGACTGATCGTGGTGAAAGCATGTCTAGATCGTTGAAGTGCCTTTCCAAATAAGTTTCAAATGTCAATAATACAAAGAAGCTTCTGAGAATCCAACCAATCAAAACAGCTAGAAGATTACATGAGCAAGATATAAACCTTTTCCTATGTGGATACTATATCATCTACAAAGGTTGGCATAACAAAAATATTTTCCCTGATTAATCAATTGTATTATTTATATGGAAGTCATGAAAAAGAAGAGTACTTCTTAAAAACACTATTTGTTTACAGTTGTTGCCTAATTCATTAGAATTATCTCTGAGAAATTGAACTTAATGATAGCTATAAAAGATAATAGACATGAGGACATACATCCATTCCAAAACTTTTATGAACAATATGGGTAACATCAGGAAATTATCATATAGAAGGTAGTGAAACTTGTAAAGATTATAATACTAGTAATAAATACAATGGCAACAATAACAGAAATGATCTTTTTATATGTGTGTAAAAAAGAACAAGAAAATAACTGGTCCATCTTATAAAATAGACAAATGATGGAAAACTAGTGTAGTTCTAACTCACTCCTATCTTCTATCAAAAATAATCACTAGTAAACTGAAAAAGGTAGACAAAATATAGCTGAAAACATTGAAATCTCAGAGAGGTGAGACAACAAGTGCCAAGACACTGTAAGAAACATTCAGAATAATAACATCCTACAGCATTAAAAAATCATAAAGCTGCATATCTGGAACCACTGCTGGTAGTACTCTCTGTGGTATCTTCAATAGAAGGACTATTATGACAGTTTAATGTTCATTTTTTTAAAGAGATGCAATTAAACCCTGAATAGTTCAATTTTAAACCTTTAAAAATGCTAGATGTATTGTTGAGTTAAAAGCAAGTTTAGAAAAGAAAGCTATGATCATTAGAGAAAGGAGATTCACCAAGAATAAACTATGTACCACTCACACAATTTCTATTTGCACAAAAATATTGAGACAAGGAGAATGAGTCAACAAAAATGCATTTTGTTCCCCAGCTTCCTAACTATGTGACTGTATTCACAAATACAATAGAACAACTGATTCTACAACATGTTGCTGCATAAATTGAATCTTTCATATGAAGTTGTAGAAAATACTTCAGAGTCTTACAGATGATTAAGGTAACACTACATATAATTGAGAGCACAAACTCTGAAGCTAGATTTTACCACATAGGCTGGGTCTTTGGGTAAATCATGTTCTTTATCTCAAGTTTCATATCTTAAAAAAATGAATAGCAATGGTAACTGGGCTTATCAAGAAGGTTAGATGAGTAAATGTCTTTTAACCACTTACAACAGTGTCAGGCACTATGTTAGTGTTGAATGAATGCTATTGTCACTGTTACTTTGTCTCTATGTGGACAAAGTAAAAAACACACCTTTTAACTACAACATATGTACTTGTTCATATTGAATAAACAAATATATGAACACAGTGGTACTAATTAATTAATATTGGCATGACTTAGTCATTTATTTAAATTAATACTCAATACCTAGTATGTTCCAGGAACTGGAGTAGACATTAGGGACATACAGTTGGAAAGATAATCATTAAGAAGAATTCTAATGTTAGTGACAGACTGCTCTGTTCTGTGTTTGCCTCACTGACTTTCATGTACTGTAGGAATATTTTAAGAACTCTGAATGAGGCAAACTGGAGTACAAAAATGTTGGATGGTAAATTCAGAATAGAAAGATATTTTGATAAATGGAAATAGGGTCTAAACTAAAAAGATAAAATTTAATAGACTAAAAGTAATTATCTATAAATATAATTTTAATTGAAAATTATACTAAGGCAAATTATAAATTCAAAAAGCAAAAATGAAGAGAAGGAAATATCATCTTCAATGCTATCATAGAACAGTAAGTCTACCTACCAACATTATTATGTTAGTATATGCCCCTAGTCTTTTTACTGTATATTAGTATAAGTTCCTAGTCTTTTTACCATGTATTAGTATATGCCCCTAGTCTTTTTACCATGTCCTCTCATACAGAGACAAAGGTATTCATATAGGTAAGTATAAATGCATATGAATATATTTAAAAATAAAGTGATTATAAAGTTTCTTGCATTTTATTATAGGTTTATTTCACCTAAAAGTTATTTTCATACATTAAATATCTTTCAACATAGTGATTATTAGTAGTACCTCACAGTTCATCTGATAATGTGCACAACCTGTATATGGCAGAGATTAGTAATATCACGCCCATTTCCTTTAATTCCTGGACTATACTTGTTTCAGCCTCCATTGCAATTAGCCAATAGATTAAAATTAGTCAGTTGAAAATGAGTGAAATAAATTAGGGCTTCCATGTGTGATTTTCCATGCCATTTCCTCTTTTATCATGGAAGAACTTTGGAAATCACAAATTAAAAATTAGAGAGCTAAGGAATGGGAAGACCCTGAGGCCAGAAGCATCACTTAGTGCTAGGACTTTATATGACTGAGAAAAGAATTGAAAAAGGTAAATATTTGTCTAATCTTGGGGTCATCATACACTTTATTTTTTTTCTGTTTGTTACAGCAATTATTATTATTACCTTGACTAGTATCTGATTGCACCGCCACCTCTTTCTTATTCAAAAACTAGGTATGTTTTAAAAAGTTGCTAACTTTAGGACAAAACCCTTCATGAATTTCACCTCAGAAATCCATTTGGGGAAACAACTATGGCCAGCAAAAAAATGAAGGAAAGTATAAACAGCTGGGACTATATAAAACTAAAAAGTTTCAGTTCAGCAAAAGAGACAATAAACACAACAAAAAGAAACCCAACCAACTGGGAGAAAATTTTTGCCCTGCAGACAAGTGACAAGGGTCTGATAACAAAGATCCACAGAGAGCTCCTACAGCTCAACAAAAACAAAGGAAAAAACCCACTCAAAAAATGGGGAGAACTAAAAAGACACTTCACCAAAGAGGAGATACAGATGGCTAATAGACATATGAAAAAATGCTCCACCTCACTAATAATTAGGGAAATGTAAATTAAAACCACACTGAGATACCATTTTAACACCAGTAAGAATGGCCCACATAAATAAAACAGACAACAAATGTTGGCGCGGATGTGGAGAAAAAGGAACTCTCTTACACTGCTGGTGGGAGTGCAAACTGGTCCAGCCACTATGGAAGACTGTGTGGAGGACCCTCAAACAATCGAATGTGGACTTACCATTCGACCCAGCAATCCCACTACTAGGAATATACCCAGAGAACATGAAGACATTAATTCAAAAGGACACATGTACACACATGTTCATTGCAGCCCTGTTTACAGTTGCAAAGAATTGGAAACAAACCAAATGCCCCCAAACGGATGATTGGCTAAAAAAAATGTGGTAGATATACACGATGGAATACTACACATCCATCAAGGAGGACAAACACATGTCATTTGCAGCAACCTGGATGGAACTAGAAAGACTCATATTAGCAGAAATAAGCCAAAAAGAAAAAGAGAAGTACAGGATGGTCTCACTTATATGAGGGATATAGGGAAAATCAAACAAACAAATAAAAAATGAAAACAACCAATGGGACT
>PVHY01009077.1:0-30416 GCA_004024945.1 Uropsilus gracilis
TTTTAGCCAATCATCCGTTTGGGGGCATTTGGTTTGTTTCCAATTCTTTGCAACTGTAAACAGGGCTGCAACGAACATGCGTGTACATGTGTCCTTTTGAATTAATGTCTTCATGTTCTCTGGGTATATTCCTAGTAGTGGGATTGCTGGGTCGAATGGTAAGTCCACATTCAATTGTTTGAGGGTCCTCCACACAGTTTTGCCAATGGTGATGCAACCATTGGCAGCATCTTTCTCTGACAGCGAGGCGAGGTGAGGTGACCAAAGTAGAAGCAAAACAGTGAAGTTCTCGGTGCCATTCAGGCCCTGGTGATCCTTGTCTTTGTCATTAGACTTTCTGTGTAATGGAGCTGCTGGGCAGGTCTTCTGGAGTTCAACTGTTTGGAACAAGAATGCAGGTGGTGGTGAGTCGTGCACACCTGTGTGTGTGTTCACATGTGCATCTCTTGAGTGGGTGTTTGGGTCAGCCCATTGGACAATTAGAAGAATTACATTGAATCAAATCCAAGCAATTGACACTCCAGCTCGCAGCTCCCAGGAGAATATTGTAAAGAAGGTTTTGGTGAATCTGATGCTATGTCCCCTTCCTATTCCCAGTTCTCTACTTACTACTAGTATAGGGAAGAGCATGTGAGACCGAGTAACAAGAGGGTTGGTGGTTAAAGCATGCGTGGGCAGTCGTAATCTAGAACCTTTTCTCACAAAATATGCAGAAAAATGGAAACTTGAAGTGGAGTTAGGCTGATGTTCAGATAACATGTGTGCAGAGACTCAACACTCAGCCGGGCTTTGCCCCATTGATCACACTGGCCCTGGGGCTGGGTCCCCTGGAGTTCCCCATGCGGCAGAGACATGGTGATCTGTGCTGGAAGTGGGCTTCCTTTCCAGGAGGATCTGGCCCATCTAGCTGCACAAGTGGACCTGGTTCCTGCTTACTACCTCTGGGGATCCTGTGCCTGGAGTCCTGTTTTGACTTTGAAGCAAGAGCACTTCAAGCACCTGCTTTGGTACAGATCCCTGGGATTCAACTCCTGGACCTATGTGATTGGGGCAACGTATTGAACCTCTGTTTTCTCATCTGCAAAATGGGGTGAGTGAAAGGAGTGCTACTCGGTTTTGTTATTATTATAAGAACGAAATGAGTGACTATGGTAAAGCACTCAGGCACATAGTATTGCAACCACCTCTGTGAGTCTGTGAGCCTGGGGAGGAAACTCACATCTTTGTCTTTTTGGTGAGTTGTTTGATTTCCCACCTAAGCAGGAACTCCAGTCTCTCCCTATTGGTTTTTCTTTAAGAGACTAGATCTTGCTATGTTGCCCAGGGTAGTCCTGATCCTGCAGACTCAAGTGATCCCCAGCCTCAGCCTCCCAGGTGGCTGGGATTATAAGCACCTACCAGCCTGCCCAGCTGCTTTTTCGAGACCAGGTCTCGCTATGTTGCCTGAGGTAATCTCGAACCTGCAAACTTAAGCAGCCCTTGGTCTTCTGCCTCCCAGTGCTTGGATTACAGGTGCACAACACCACACCCAGCACCAGTCTCTCCCTATTGATGCCCCCCCCCCTCATTTCATGCTTCAGGGGCCACTCTGGCTTGCACAGATCAGGAATTATCAATAACCCTTCTTCTGCCTGCTGATGGGGGGTTGTGCTACTGGGAAGGAGGAAGGGAGATGTCTCTGCTGACCAGGTCCCCTGCTAGGACTCCAAGTCACTACTCCCCCATTCTCAGATGTGCTTATCTACTGCTCCTCAAAGTACAGCATGAGACCTGGTCCAGAGAGAGCTCCTGCCACAGTCTCCCTTTTGCCCTAGGGCCTCGTCTCCCTGCCGAGTTGGCCCCCACGTCTCTGGGTATCCTTTGGGGGACCTGGTGTCCCATCTGCCCCCCCCCCCAGGCACCCTCGGTGCCCCTGACATCAGTGCTCAGGGAGAAATAGTGGACTATTGCTCCCTCCGAAAATGAGTAGATTGTGCTTGGTCAGTGGTTTTGAAAAATTATTTTAATCAGTGGAAACCTTCAGAAAGACTTTCAGAGGCAATCCCATAATGCGAGATGGATTTCAGCAGAGCTGCTCTGGCTGAAGCAGGGCAGGTGTGGGCAGGACGGGAAGGGGAGGCAGCGCTCGCCAGCCTCTCTCCCCATCACCACTGGGAAGTCTCTGGGGAAGTCCACCTGGAGCAGATCCGAGGCCCAGGGTCTGTGCATGGGGTCAGTGACCCTTCCAGGGGAACTGGAAGGGAAGCACAAGAAGCCACACAGGGAAGGCAAGGGGGCCCAGCCCTGGTGAAAGGCAGAGTCTTGGATGCTGTTAGGAGACTGAGCCCCTTGGGGGACACACTGGAAAAGGTAGTCTAGTGCTAACTTGGGGTCTTCCAGATCCATGCAAAGAGGTGCTGGTCTTGGGTAAAGGATAACCTCATCACAACCCTCCCCAGTGTTGGGGGAAAGGCCACCCTCAGGTGTTTCCCACTCAGAAGGGACCAGGCATGGCTCCATCTTCCCAGGGGGGTCCCCTGAGATGCTGTTGGTACTGATACTGTCTTCTTGGGGCACAGAGAAGGCTGAGGTGATGGCCGAGATGCAGGAGAGCGAGGACGTCATGCCTTTATGAGAAAGAACCAGAGCAAAGAGGGAAAGGAGACCCCAGGGCCGGGCAGCCAGCACTCCTGGAGCTGGAGGGCCCTGGGAGGAGAGCCCCAGCTTCCCTTTCCAGCCCCTGATTCCCAAACCCCAGAGAAGCCAGCAGGGCGGGCAGGGGAGCAGAGCTGCCTCCACAGAGCACTTTTCCTTGGATGTGTTTTTCTTTCAGACTTTATAGTTAATTTATTTATCTGACCACTCGGGAAGGGGAGAAAAGTACCATTTTATGAGTCCAGGACAAAATCAAAAACAATAGCACATTTAGGTGCCTTAATTTTTCTGTTCCCAGAGATTTATTTCATTTTATTATATTTGACAGCAGTCAACAAACAACAAATTGGTGGCGAGCACAGCTCTCTCAGCACATAATGGCTCGTATTCTCTGTGCACAGGGCAGAGATTTTCTCACCGCATACATCACCCGCAGCTCGCCACATTCGCTCCCCAATGCAACATGCACGACTTCCTGTCAGACACAGGCTGACACAACCTGTCAGGGGTTGAGGCCACCTCGGGATGCGGTCCCTTGGGAGGAGGAAGCGAGGAGTTGATGAATGGGGGTGGAGGTGGGAGTGTGGGGATTTCAGGACTAAGCCTATTGAGGTGGACATTGGGGGTGTCATGTGGGTGTGGGGTATTTAGGGGTAAGAGTGTTGTGTTTGGGGAATCATGAGGTTGTGGGGTGCTGTGTGGGTGGGGGTTGTGTGGGGGTATCACATGGGGTGTCATGTGGGTGTGAGTTATCAGGTGGGGGTACAGTGGGTGTGTGCGAGTGAGTGACATGGCCATGGGCACGGTGAGCAGTGATGTGCATTCCACTTTCCCTGAGAATATGGCAGCCTTGGAGAGTCCTGTCTTAGGCTTGGGCCAAGTTCCTCCTCCTGCAGCCTCCCTCAGCTCCACACATTCTCTGGTTTACAAAAGAGACACAGGGCCTTCCTCCGGGCCAACTTTATCTCCCAAGTAGTCATCACTTCATATTTCACCCCCTCATTCCAAGCCTGTGTCCACTCCTGTGTGGGGTTCTGAACCCCCTCCCTCCCGGCTATTTCGGGGAGCTCCCAGGCCCCCTGGGTTGCCACACCCATCAGAGGCAGGCCCACAAGATGACACCTACTCTGCCTCTTGGCTCCAGCGCAGCAGCTCAACAGCCACTCACGTCCCCGCACAAGCGCTGGGGCGGCCACCAGCAAGAATAGGTGGGACAGGCCCTATCACTAACGCCCTTGGAGGCAGCTGAGACCAGGCTGTGATCTGGGAGATCTTTCCCGAAGGCTCCAGGAGATGAAGACCAGGAACTGCAGTGGACATGGCTGCACCTGGGACCCAGAGGGGACGCCACCCTTGGCCCAGCCTCACTGACTCTGTCTGGACTACGATGGCTGACAGCTGGTGCCCACTGCTTCAGGGGAAATGCTCATGCCACCCTCTGTGACTTACAGCCATGGGAGATCAGCAGCAGGAGGGGGGGCCGGGGCCTCTGGAGTGGACACTACCCAGATGGTTCAGACTCAGCCGAGGCCTCAGGGTCCCTCCAGGAACTCTTCCTCCAGCACTGGTGAAACCTCCATGTCTCCCAAATCCAAGCCCCCTGGGAGGAGCAGGAGGCTCTCTGCACCCAGAGCAGGGCCTTCTGATGGGCAGACGCCCCTGTGGGCACGAGCACCCTTTGCTCCGGAAAGAAGGCAACTCTTGTCTCTGTGAGACCTGGTGCCAAGGTGGCTGGCCAGCGCGTGGAGAGGAAGAGGCAGCCTGGGCCACGCTGACGTCACCCTGAGCAGCAGTGTCCAGGTCTCAGGGGACATGGCTTGGCCTCACCTGGCCCTGGCACCCCTTCCCCCAGAGCCTCGTCTACCCGACTGCAGGAAGCCGATGACCCCGTGTGTGCTGGAGCAATGCACGTGCTTACCACTCGTACCCGTGGAGGTGCTTTCAAGTAGGAGGGAAATAAGATCTCACGGTGTGGGTACCCCAGAGCCAGGCTCCCTCCCATCCCGGGTTCCTTCCTGAGCTGTCATCTGCTCCGCGGTGTGGGAGGGCCCGAGCTTGGCCATGACTGTTGTCTCCAGGAGGCTGTGGAGAGAGACCAGGCTGAGCCTGGGTGACGACCTCCTGCCTCAGCCTGGCCCTGGAGCTTCAGCCAGAAGGAAGCCCGGGCGGGTCCGTCTCAGCACAGACCAGCCCAGCTCCGAACAAGCCAATGTCCTATCTCCCCACAGGGAAGCCAAAGAACGGGTGAAGCTTTTGCTTCCATTTGGCTTCCATCTCCCTGTCCATGGCACTGGATGCTGCAGGCAGTAGACAACTGAGAACTCACTGAGAGTCTGTCCGGGGCTTCTTCAGGGACCCAGAGGGCAGGGGACAGTCCAGGAGACCCAGTCTTGGGGTGATGGGGGGGTTGTGGGGGGTGCACATTCCATCAGTTGGGGGCACACAAGGTAGTTAGCTCCAGGTCAGCTTGGGCCCCCTAGATCCTCCCAGATGTCACGTCCAGGGCCAGTGACCTTACTTGTGTCCCCTTTCACTGGGCCCCCCACATCAGTATCTCTTGGGAGGCAGGACATGAGAATGCAGGTGACCTGGGCAGCTCATATCAAGGAAGGGAATTTGAACCCCAAAGTCGGAGGTTTTGGGGGAGAGCACCAGGAGCCCGTAAGCCGGTGCCAGAGCCTTGGAGACAGAGTCTCCAAGCCACTTGGGCCTGGCTTCCTCCGGGCTGCGGCCTGCAGGCGTGGTTTGACTGTTCTCCCCTGATTCATGGCCTGCCTTTCCGCACCTACGAAGAGAACCCTTCCTTCTCCTGACACCGCTGCTTATTCCGAATTAGCAAGGAAGACCCTAAATTAGGCACAGCGCATTCGGGTTCGGACAGAGTCATTACTTTCTCTGCAGAGAGAGAGTTGAGTTAATTTTAAATTATTGAGGCCCAGCACCTGAGTGAGGCGAACAGCTCCAAACACGTTGGGCATCTGCAGGCTTCGCAAATGCAGGAACACAAACTGGATTAAATCCACGTCTCCTGGCCAGATGTGTATATACGACCCGGCAGGGGGAGACCTGGAGACCTGGTGGGGCTGCTCATTCTGTCAGAGCAGGCTTTGGCAGGGGCAGGCCAGGCTCTGCAGCAGGCACAGGGCTGACTTACAGGTGACACCTGCCTGCCTGACCAAGTGAGGCACAGGGGCCTCTGGTTACCGACTTCCTGTTCCGAGGCCAAGCTTATAAGGAACCCACACAGGACACCCGGACACGATGCTCCAGTCAGTGGGAGGGGTCCAGGGCCTGGCAGGAGGTCACAGGCTCCCACCCCAGCTCTCACCTGCCACTGGCGATACCAGCTTCCTGCACCTGCTATGTATGTGGCCACCTGTGTGATGCCTCCTATTCTCTGGGGCCTACAACCCTCAGCATCTTGGGTGCCTGCAGTTCCCCCCACCACATTGCTTCCAGATGAAGCTGCAGCCTCGGGATAGAAACTGGCAACCGACAAGGCCAGGTCACCTGGAATACCTGCACCAGCTCTCCACCAGCCCAGGCTGCCCTGAGAGCAGGGAACTTGGTGGTCAGCCAGCAGTGCCCAGAGCTGCCTCTCTGACTGCAGTTTCCGTTCCCAAAGTGCCCACACTATGCTCCCAGAATGCCCCACCTGGTAGTCTATGTTTTCCCCAGGAGAACCTTATTCTCCTCCCCCCTCAGCTGGCAGCTCTACTCCCACTGCCTGGGACTGACCCTCGGTCTGTGATGACCTTTAGACCGCATGTGTGTCCACTCTGACCCAGTACTGAGCTAGTCTGACTGTGTGACTAATCCTACCATGGACTCAAATGGCTAATTTTGTTTTTTGCAGAAATTTGAGCTGTTCTCCCAGGAAACCTATCAGTTGGCACCGCCAAAGCATCATTGAGCAAGTCTTGTCCATCCACTTTGATGCCCAGGACTTAAGAACCTGTGCCATAGGGAGAGGCCATGCTTGCGCCTGAGAGCCAAGGACCTGTGTGTCCCAGAGTCTGGGCCAACCCACCCCCCTTGCTGTGGGAACGTGGCCACGCACAAGATCAGCATTCAGTAGATCGCCTGGAGCAGCAGAGCCTCCTCAGAGCCTAACTTGATCAACTCTCAGTCTGAGCTGGAACTAAATCCAATAGAGATTGGGTTGGAGCAAGAGACAGCTGGCTGCCTGGGTCCGCTGGCTGCAGCCCCAGCCATGGCCGACCCAGAACCCCGAGAGGCAAAGTCCAGGCTAATGCTAGTGGAAAACACAGAGCTGGGAGCTCCCTGCAAAACCTGCTGCGGACCTCTGCTCCTGTCCTCACACCCAGGGAAGAAGGCACGCTGTGCCTGTGCCAGGCTGATGGCAGGGGCTTAGCTCACCCAGACACCAGGGGCTGACAGCCACCCCGCCCCGCGCTGCTGCCACATTCATCTGCTGGGAAAGTCGGCACCGAGGAGTGTCGTGTTCAGTTTTAAAATGCCACAAATAACAGATTTATAGATTTTTCTAAATACATTATTTTAGCTTGACAGCATTAATCATTCATGCTTCCTTCTTTCATTTTTCTACCTGCAATGGATTATTGAAACAGAAAATAACAACGAGGAAGGCTAGCAGCAGTATCAAAATGTCAAGTTTGTACTTACAGTTGTATGGGCCCAGACAGGGTCAAGAGCCCCAATTATTTGTGTGTGTACACAGTGGTACGACAGGAAAGGTTATGTCACCTGCAGCTATTTTCCTGCAGATTTAAATAGGACTGATATTCAGCTGTACGGTGAGCCGCTGACATGGAACAGAAAATTGTAAAATACTGGAACTCTGGTGTCAGAACCTAAAATATGAATGGGGTGATGGCGAGGTGTAGCTGTGGGCAAGACGGGACGACATGGTGCTAATCCGCTCAATTACTTTGGGTTATTCCTGAGCTGCTCTATTTCATTTCGAAAGAGTCAAACCACAGTGCCAGGTAGAGGGCAAAGGAGGCCCACTCACTCGTCAAGATGCTGAGACAGGGCTCGGCAACCACACCTGGTGGAG
Organism: Uropsilus gracilis; assembly: GCA_004024945.1. Lineage (NCBI taxonomy): Eukaryota > Metazoa > Chordata > Mammalia > Eulipotyphla > Talpidae > Uropsilus > Uropsilus gracilis. Next base: position 7,676 of record PVHY01009077.1, read on the forward strand.
AGACACAGCGGGCATGTACATGGGTGCCCTGGCTGGTGAAACTGGAAGGATGGGCTGAGGAAGGCCCACTCAGGTTGTCTATCCCCCTTCCCATCCCCCTTTAGAATATAGGCATGAAGTGTATAGAAGCGAAGGGGCAAGTTGCTATCTGCTCAATACATGCAGAGCTGATCGTTTTTTTCTTTCTGTCAGTGAATCACAGCTCCATGCCATGCTCATAAGTAGTCAACGGATATTGGTGGCCAATCGATGAATGAAATGGTACGTGGGGCTAATATAGCTGATGCTGCAAAGTCTCCTCCCAGTCAACTCAACCTATCATCTGATCCGTTCCACACCCTGCGAGGTGTCTGTTAGCCCAAGCCAACATGATATCATGGGAGGACGCTCAAGAAGTTAAGCAGTGGCTGAAGTTTACTCCCCTTGTGGTTCAGATTTCTTAACCCTCTAGTCAGGTGTCAGCTGGGTGTTTGCAACGACTGACCCAGCTCCAGGAGCAGGGACCTGAGCTTTTACTCAGTACCAGGGAGGGAGGCTCTGGGAGGTACCAGGCTGAGTCAAGTCACAGTTCCACAGACCAGGCTGCCAATGGGAAGAGCTTGGAGGACAACCATTTCCATGGTGACCTATTGTGTGCCACAGAAATGCCTCCTCTGGGCAGACCAGTATGTGGAGAAGCTGACTCATTAGACTTCAGTCTGTGTGGTGAAGTCTGTGTGCCTTCCTGTCTTTCCACATCGGCTGACCCGCGTACAAACTTCCTGCTCTCCAGCCTCACTGCCCCCATCCAGGCTGGCACCTGGCCCACGCCTGGGCTAGTTCTGGCTCCACCTTTCACATGGTTTCTCTCCCCCGATGCCTCCCTTCCTATCATATCTTTCCCTCTATAGTCCCGTCAGGAAATATTATTAGGCGATGAAGGCAGAAACTGAGGTTGATTCTGGAGGACACTACCAAGAGGGAGACCGTGTGTAGGATGAGAAGGATGCACAGGTATAGCCGGGAAACAAGAAGAAAGATGCTCCTGGCCTTAGTGTGCGCTACCTGCACAGGTAGACAGACACCTTAGCCTACACAGAGAGAAAGGGCCATGCCGACCGTGCACAGGCAGGCCTCAAAATAGAGTATTTAGTGGAAGAAGTTTCATGAAAATGCTTGGTCTATGATGGCCTTTATATAACATGTCTGATACAGGATTGTGAGGCAGTTGAAAATTGAATAGGCGCCAAAATGGGTGAAGTCTGAAAGAACCACGAGAGAAAATGGGAAGTGGGGAGAAAGGGTGGAGATAAAAGGAAGGAGCAAGGGAAGAAAAGAAAAGGGAGAAGAAGAGAATGACAGACTGAGAGAACAAGTCCACGTGGCCTGTTGGGGAAACCCCCTGGAAGAGTGAGCTGGAGGTGGCAAAGAGCCATGGTGACCGGCAGAAGAGTAGCCGATGTGGAGAGTGTGGCACCGCAGCAAGGTAGCATAGTGAGCTGGTACTTGGAGATGGCCAGGAATTTGGAAAGCTGATTTGTGCATCAGCAATTGTGGGAGAAGTTTGAAGCACCTTAGAGAAGTGGGACAGCATGGAACCCTGGAGAAGAAGCGAAGAGAAGATGCCAGAGAAAGACTGGATTTTGCAGTGCCTGCTTTAGGTCTGGAGGGGGAAACAGGCACCATCTTGGACATGTGTCTTTGGGACTTTGGGGACTGAAAATGGTGATTGGGGTAAGATAATTGGCCATTTGTGGCATTAAGGACTTTTTGTTTTTCCTGGTTAATTTCCTTTGCTAATGAAGCCCTGTTGTTGAACTGCATTTGAGTAGCAACTGCTATGGCACAGGTGACGTGAACCTGTGGTTTGTTGGTTAGAGGCTTTTGCCCCCTTTCAATCCAATTTCATGTCCAGATGAGGCAAATCCAGAGATACAACGTGGATGAATGACCTGGAGGAAGAAGAAAGTGGGGGGTGGGTGCGTGCTAGCAGGCATGGGTGGTTTTCTTTCTGAAGTAATGAAAATATTCTGAAATTAGTGCTGATGATGATCACACAATGCGGAATTTACTAAAATCCACTGAACTGTAGACTTTACAAGGGGCTATAATGCAGTGTGTAGGATGTAATTTCAACAAGAAGCATGATGGGGAGCAGAGACAAGATGGTCACGGCAGCAACCCCCACCTTCCTGCCTCTGTTTCCTTCAGAAGAAGCTGAATAGCTTGCTTGCTTTGCCTCGCAAATCATGCCAAGAAAATGGCCTCCCACAGCTCCCTGGTTTACACTTCCTCTTGCACAGGAGACTGATCAGATTGAGAATGGGATTTTTTAAATACTAATCTCAAAGTCACAGGAAAGGAGCTAATTGGCTCAGATTGGGTCAAGCTCCCATTTCTGGAACATTCCACAGTGGCTGGAGGTGAGCAGGTGGGAACGGAGGGAGGGCTCGGTGATCTGTCTTCTCATTGCAGTCACGCAGACTGAGAGGAAAAAAGCTTCCAGAAGAGGAACGGAGAAGGGCTGGCGATCCAATATATGTCCCATCCACCACCCATATTGATCTTTCAATATACTACTAAGGTTAGAAGAGATAGAGATGGACCTAGACACACACACACACACATACACACACACCCCCAACATTTCTTTCCACTCCTTTTGTACCATCTGACTCCACTTCTCTGCTAGCACTACTTGATGCTCTGTTCCTGATTTGTTTTGCTGTAAATCTTATCAATTTTATTTGAACTGCATCAGGTGCAATAGTCATTGTCTTCTTTTATTCCTCCCTTTGTATTTTATATCTCCAAGGTATCAGCTATAGTCATGGAAGCATACAGTGTAATTTTTTCTGGGGAGTGGGGGTTCACTTGGGCATGGACGCTGATTTGATACAAGCTGATGCAATTTTAGGGTCTTCCTGAGGAAAAATTCTGCATATAAAATTAAGACTAGACAGGAATATTTTCTTAGAATAAGGGAAATCAACAAAAATACATTTGAAATGTCACAAACACTTCCAGAAATAATATATTTTATTATTAAGTATATTTTTACTAATTAGCATATTGGATTAATTCTGTTGAACATTTTTTCATATGACTTTTTTAGTCATCATTCTTTTGGTTCAACAATTTTATGATGTCATTTTCTATCATAGGGATGGCACAGGGCATGCACACTCATACGCAGATGAATTCTTTGCATGACATCATACTTATAAACATAAGAATTCTCATATATTCTGTTTATTTTATTGCTCATCAAAAGGAAGCAGAAGTATGAAGTGTGATGCTTTTGTAAGAACGTGTCTTTGTTAAACCTATTTCTTTTCTTTATTTCTGTCTGCTTGCACTCCAAAACTAAGAATCTAAAATCCATTCTCTTTATTTTATTTTTTATTAATTAATTTTTCCCCTCACAGCATAGTTCTCTGATAGGAAAGGATAATTTTCTATGTCCAAAGATAGGAAGAATTTTCATAAGTGAGTTTATGACTTCAGGCATCTCAAACCTTTCAATATCAAGATCTATAGCTTTCTGAGGTAGATGCCTTGTGAACACATGCTTATTGCATAGGAATTCTGTCCTGGGGGTTCCATGGTTGGCCTGGGGCAGGAGGAATGTTTCCCAAGTCATTCCCAAAAGCGCTCAGTATGGTGGGCACAAACTACACACAGATGTGACTGCACAATGCATCCCTACAGATCCCCAAACCCCAAATGAGCATATCCATACTCAGTTCCCCTTAGCCAGATCCTCAACGTGCCTCAAGTGACCACTACCATTTGACCCTGCACCAGGGTCAAGTGACCACTTCCACTTGACCCTACACCAAGCGGAGAGGAAACTGAACTGGACAGAGACAGTGTTTGAAATTGGGCGCAAAAGAGCAGAAGCCTCCAACCAACAGGTCACATTTAAAATGCGGCTTCTGCCACCCGGGTTCCCTCAGATTCGTACAACTCGCGGGTAGCAGTTGCCACTCAAATGCTGTTTAGCAACAGGGTTTATTTACAAGGGAACTCAACAGGAAAACAAAGTCCTTAAAGCTGTAAGTTGCCAGTTACCCCAGTCACCATTTTCAATCCCAAAGGTTCCAAAGACACATGTCCATGATGGTGCCCCTTTGCCCCTCCAAACCTGAGGCAGGCACTCTGCCAAGTCCACTCTTTTTCCAGTGTCTTCTCTGTTCTTCTCTCTCCAGCATTCTGAGCTGCTCCACTTCTCCGAAGCTCTTCAAACCTTTTCAACAATTGCTGATGCACAGATCAGCTTTCCAAATCCCCAGCCATCTCTAGGTACTAGCTTAGTACACCACCTTGCTGTGGCGCCACACTCTCTATACAACAGCTACTCTTCTACCAGTGACCATGGATCCTTGACACCACCAGCTCATTCTTCCAGGTGGATTCTGCCCAACTTCATCACTCATACTACCCGCCCATCTCTCCCCAAAAGTTCAACTTTCCTCTTTCCCACCCAAAATTTGCAACAAATTAAAAGTACCCTCATCCTGTTTAAGCCATCTTTTACCTCTGTGTTTTTCAGACACAGCTAATGGCATCAGTGCCTAAACTGTAATACTGCTGCCCATACTGGAGTCCCGGTTTCAATATTAGCCATATTGGGGTCCCGGCTTCCTGTTGACAACTGATTGTGGCAACAATCTTCACAAATTCTTGACCAGGCAGTCCCATTCCTAAGGCGCTTTCAAGATGTTGGAAGGAGCTTAGGTCACTCAGGGCCGCTGAAGGTCAAGCTGAGTCAGATTCAAGGTAAGATCACTTCTATTCATAGTGCATTTCTGGACAAAGAGGCGAGATGGCGACCCTTGGAGAAGACAGTATAATAGGGTACATATTTTACTTTCTTTCAAGTGGAGTTAAGATGTGGGAACTGGGGCAAAACTGATGAATGGTTGAAAAGATGTGGTATATTTACACAATGGAGTATTATTCTGCAATCCAAACCGACAAATAGATGCATTTGTGATAACATGGATGGACTTGGAAAGAATCCTATTAGCAGAAATAAATCAGAAAGAAAAAGAAATAAACCATTTGGTCTCACCTAGAGATGGGCTATAACAAACAAAAGGTCAAGAAAAAGTCAAATAACAACAGAACTGGAGCAAGCAGCTAGGGAGAAGAAGGGGGGAGGGAGAAACCAAAGAAGGGAGGGGCACAAGAAGATCAAGATGAAGGTTCACTGGTGATAAGGTAGAGGAGAACCTTGGGGAATGCAATGATCTAAACAGCAAAATTATTAATAAAAAATTAAAATTTAAAACAAGTTAAGAAAAAAAAAAAGACTTGGGGATTGGACTCTGTCACACATAACCTTAGTCCAATCTTTTCCATCACAGTGACTTAAGCAATGAAAGACAGTGTCCAAGTTGAGTTGGCCTGAGTCTCAGTAGGACTCCATGTCTCGCCCAGACCTTAGGTCTGAGGTGAAATTGGTCCTCAGCTTGCATCTGGGAGCACTGAGGGGTGGTATAATGGATGGCTGCCATGGCACTGACTGCGAGATCAAACAAGGTAATGGATATAAAAGTGTTTTGTAAATGGGGAAATGGCTGTACCCAAAATAGGTCTAACAAGAGAGTTCAGTTTGCTTCAGATGTTTCCCAGACCATTGATGGGAGGCAACCAGTGTTTTTTGGCTGGCATCTTCTCACCCTCCAAATCAATCAGAGAGAGGCACTTATTTTTAAGGGCATCTCAAGATTACTGCTGACTCTTGCTGTCCCTTGTCTTCATGAGCTTGTGAAGAACAAAGGAGAAACCCTCCCAAGTGTACATAACCTCCCAGGGTTTATAAAACCTGGATAGTCTCAGAGGACTATCTGCCAGAGCTGCAAATGCATCTCAAATACTTAAGAAAAGGGTGTACCAATCCATCCATGTTTTATTTTAAATGTTTCGCTTTTCCTTTTAAAGTGCAAGTTCTCCCCTGACCTTTAGTTCCTTATTCTGACCAGGATTTGGACTGTTTAACAGTAACCCTGCTAAAGTGAGAAGTCAGACTGAAGCTTTGACACCAACATGGTTATTGTATTTGTTCTTAAAATTTAGTTGCCATTAGCTGTGTCTGAAAACACAGAGGTAAAAGATGGCCTTGACAGGATAAGAGAACTTTCTTCTTTTACTTTGTTGCAAATTCCAGGTGGGGAAGAGAAAATGAAGTACAGGAGGGTGGGTGAGGGGAATTTGGTTGGAGCCTCTGTTTTTCAGGAGAAGAAAAAGAGATTAAAGGAAAGGAGCAGAGACTGAGAGAGTCTTTTGGGGAGAGAGGAGAGATATGAAAATGGCGGGCTAGTCAAGAGTAGCATGAGTGACCAGCCTTGGCAGAAGCCCCATTGAAGAGTGAGCTGGTGGTGGCAGGGAGCCATGGTAGCAGGTTGAAGAGTGGTTGGTGTGGAGAGTGTGGCACTGCAGCAAATTGGCATGGAAAGCTGGTACTTGGAGGTAACCTGGGATTTGGAAAACTGGTTTTTGCATCAGCATTTGTTGAAGAAGTTTGAAGAACCTTCGAGAAGTAGAACAGCTCAGAGTGCTGATGAGAGAAGAAGCAAAAAGAGTGCCTGCCTCAGGTTTGGAGGGGCAAAAGGAACCTGGACATGTGTCTTTGGAAACTTTGGGACTAAAAATGGTGACTGGCATAAGATGATTGGCCACTTGTGGCTTTAAGGACTTTTTGTTTTCCCTGTTAATTTTTCTTGTAAATAAAACCCTGTAGTAACAGTTTATTTAACCAAATTGCATTTGACTGGAAGCTGTGGGTGGTACAAATCTGAGGGAACCTGGATAGCAGAAGTCACATTTTTAAAGCACCACTTTTTTCCTGGCTTTTGCCCATTTTGACCTGATTTCAAGACAGCACGAATTGCTTTATTGACACAGTGACCAAAGACCCCTCTCAGAAAGCCTGGATGTGGAAGTGTGATGACTGGGTCATCTAAGTGGAAACCCAGACTTAGGTGGCTTCTGGTACAGCTAGATTTATAGCTACCAGTGATATCCCTGAGATGCCACCTGTCTCCCAGCTCAGCCCACTTCTACATGGGAGTGAGGTGGTTGCCAGCAGCTCCAGATCACCATCTTCTTGGGTTCAATGGAAACCAAGAAAGTTTCCATCTCCCAAGTCAGCAAAGTTATTGCTGTGACCCTTAAGTTCTGATAAAACCATAGATCCACCCCTGAAACAGCACAGTCAGGTAGTTTAAAAGCCTGCATCTCAGACATGAGCCTACTCTGATGGGAAGAAGCGCGCCAGCCTCTTTCCCATGAGATGGGGATGAGGAAGAAGGATCATCTTTCAAAAAGCAGATGTGCACGCAGACCAGCTACTCCCAACGCCCTGACTCTGAAACAATTGCTTCACAACCAAAAGGAGGGAAGTCTAGCTTCCCACCCCCTGACAGACACGTCCCGTCTGCCCTCCAGCGTGGTCAGCTGGTGGGAGCCAGGAATCACAGCAGCGTGTTTGTCTTAACCCACCTAAGCAAAGATGGCAGCCCGCCCCGGGAATGCACAGGACGCATGCGCACACAGAATGGAACAATTCATAGACAGCTGTTAGTTGTGATTCTTCACAAAGGTGGTGTAAACAGATCAGTGCCAATTCAAAGTTTTAATTAGATTTATTAATTCCAGAATGCAGTTGAAATGTGGTGAATATTGATTGTAATGGCCTCTGTTTTAAATATAATTAATTCACGATCTACATAATTGTTCATTACCTGTACCTTAATTACGGGGCATAAAACATTGTTTATCACTAACATACTACTAATGGGAAGACGGGCTTTCTCTGATATCTTAGGATCGTTGGTCTTTTTGTTGAAGAGAACAATGAGACATTTCATTTTCTCGGAGGAGAGTGAGACAGGGAAAAAAAATGGAAGCCACGTTTCCAGTGACAACTCGTAAGCGGGCGACCTGATAAACACGGGCATTTATGATTCTTCTATGACTACATTTTCTGACAAGATAAAGTAAATACTCTTTTGTGGGACTTTACAACTGCACCAGGCTAACGCTACTGTCCAAAGAAGCTGAAAAATTTGAGTATAAACATACTGTGTTTGAGGCTGGCTTGTGGGCAATGAGGATATCCTAGCAGTTTGACAATTTTCATATAATACCATGAAGAATTTCATGGTTTTTCTTCATCTTACTGCTAGTACCAGCACAATACATCTTTTCTAGAAAAAAAATATACAAATCTATGGTACTTTCTGCTTTTTGCCATACACCATAAATCCTAAAGATAGTTCACGTGCCTATTACTGTGTTTTGTTTTGTTTTTAAGTCCAAGCAACAAACCTGAAATACATCATGTATCCAAAAATATCATGTTGCCAATAAATCTGAGGTAAGTAAAATTTTAGTGATTTTTGATTCTGTAGGATTTTTGGGGGTGAAGATCCTATGTCTGGGGGTGAGACCAGGGCTTTTCTCATGGGGGAGTCCTGTTTAGGGGAATTCGCGGATAAAATCTACAGTCAGGGACTTTACTCAGGTACAGACATAAAACAAATCAGGGAAGGGCAGGCCGGTGATACCTGGTCACTGGCTCTGATGCCACACTGCCTCTGGGGGGTGACCTGGGGCCATGACTCTACCCAGGTGTCCCTGTACAGGTTTGTCCACTCTTCCCAGAGCAGAACTTCCCCACGCCCTCCCCCCATCAGGCCCTCTTGTTCCTATTTTATGATGCACGCAGGTGAGCAGGGCAGGACAGTGTTGTCTCCATCCTCTCAAACCAGCTGGCTGCCAGTCACTGAAACTAGTGCTACAATCGCTCATACAAACGATGCATCGCTGTTTACCAAAGGCAAGTGATTTATTTTATCCATATCCGCAAAGCTGCATCAGGGCCTCAGAAGCACTGAAAAATAAAACAAACAAGAACTGAAGAGAAGGTAGACGCTAGAGGAAAAGGCGAGCTCTAAGTACGTATATTTGCACACACACGTATCTATGTGTGTGCATATCTATGGCTGTGTGTGCACATACATACATGGGATAGATGCTTTTTCATTTTTTTCAAATAAAGCCAGAAAAGAGTGATTAAACATGGCCAGAAAAACGTTTTCATGTCCTGCATGTAAGCGCCCTTCCTCTCCAGGAAGTATGGGGGGCATAGTTATTGGTGTCCGGTGAGATAGTTCCCAATAGAAAGAATTGCTATGTTTAAAGCAGGTACCACTTCTTTGCAGTGGATCATAAACAAAGAAATCCACAATATCTTTGCATGGCAAAATCTCTCTTTCTGTCTGGCTCCACTGAGTATAAGTTGAGAGGAATTCAAAAGGAAGGTGGCTGAAAAGCCTTGCGTCTGTCTGGACCCCCAGCCCCCCTGCCCAGGTGCAGCTACATGCCTCTCTGGTGCAGGTTGACCTCCTTGGAGACCCCACTGTGTCACTGCCCCCACTCTGCTCAGGTGCCACCAGGTAGTTTAGAAGGTTCCTTTATCATCTCACAGTCAGGGCACTGGAAGCCCAGGGTAGGGTGTCAGCAGGGCTGTGTCTTCCACATGGCTTACTGACAGCCACCTCTTAGGGCCTCCCCCATTTTCCCCTCATTTACAGGGAGACCCCTCATAATGGATAGGGCCCACTCTAGAGGCTTCATTTTCACTTAATTATTGAGGACTAAGTCTTCAATAGGTCTCAATTTGGGTCTCAATGGGGGTCTCTGTCCTTAAGAAATAGCAGCGTGAAGATGGTGAGGAACAGTTTGGGAAACTGCTTTGCACATTATAAACCAGTAGGTAAACCCAGAAGACCCTCTCAGGGGAAGGGAGGCTGCCTTAGAGCAGCAGGGGTGGGAGGTGGGAGTTCTCCCACCAAGGCACATTCTAGAGATGACTTTGACCTTCCTGGCTGCGGGGGGTTGCTGCTGGTAGCTAATGAGTAGAGATCAGAAATGCTGCCAAACACCCCACAAGGAAAAAATGCCAAAGTCAAAATATTTTAATGTGAGGGAACTGTCCCTTTTCACTTAATCTGTCTCCTTGGAAGAACAGAGTTCTCTGTACAGCTTCTCTTGAGCTGCTGGCCTGCTCTCTCTCTCTCCCTCCCCCCGCTCCCTCTGACCTGAACAACATCCAATTGTGTCCAGGCTGCCTCAGTGCTTCTCTGAGATCATTTTTCTGCAGTTAGAGAAAGTTCCACTTCCCCTTAGAATTATGATTACTTTACTCTTCAGTTTTCTAGAATGTTCCTTGTAGTGTCCAAAAGGCTAATAACAAAATGGATGAGTTTAAGTGGGGTCTCCCTCTGTGAACGCCTCAGACAGCTGGAAAGTAATTCTGCTCCCTGTTCCCTACAACACACGCATTAGGACAGCCTCATTTTTTCTTCGCCTTCCATTTCCTCCCATTGCTACATCTAAATTTAGCCCTTTCCCCAGTGACCCAGGGAAAGATCAAAACGCTCTTTACATCCCGTGATGTGGAGCTGGCCCAGGGATTGCCTGCTAACAGTAAATGGGCCGAGGAGGTGGCAGCTGGGAGCGGCAGGTACACACAGGTCTCTCGGGGTCTCTCGGGGTTCGCCAACTGTGGGGGTCTGGTTTGGGGCTGAAGACCCAGAGAGGTGGAAGGATGCCCTTGTTCCCCTATATTCTGGGTCTCTGTGAGGGCACAGCCCTGATGGGCCACTTGTGCCAGGGGCTTGCTCACGTCACCTGCTCCTCAGTGCCTTGGCACCGGCTACCTGCCTAGAAGTCCTTGGGCTTCCTTCCAGTCCTGAGGAGCTCATCCTGGGAGGTGAAGCCCCTGGTCTCTGACCAGCATCCTGGAAGTTCAGGGAGAAGGAAGTGTTTTTAGCCATTCCTCTGTCTCAGGCTACGTTCCCTTCGGTGAACTCAAGTGGAGACTTGCAACCAGGTGTGCTGGGCAAGGAGGGTGTGCAGTGGTCCAGGTGTGCCGGGGGGGGGTCTCTCTGAGATGTGAAGAGGGCGTGAAGTAGCCCAGGTGTGCTGGGGGAGGTCCTGTGAGGTGTGAGGAGGGGGTGAGGTAGCCCAGGTGTGCTGGGCGAGGTCCTGTGAGGTGTGAGGAGGGGGTGAGGTAGCCCAGGTGTGCTGGGCGAGGCCCTGTGAGGTGTGAGGAGGGGGTGAGGTAGCCCAGGGAAGAGTTGATGTAGTGCCTCACGTCTCAGGGACCTCAGCTGGCCCAACAGGGAGCAGGGCAGGACTGGGCCATGCAGAGCTGCTCAAACCAAGGCAAAGAGGTGAAACCCTTGTACTCCCACACTGACTGTATCTTGTTGCGCCTGCCTCCCTTCTCCTGACCCCGCAGGAAGGAACACACCCTACAGAACACGCTGTCTCAGGAGACATGAGGTGTGAGCTGCTGGCCAGAGCACCTCAAGACCCCAGTTTCCATGTCAGACCCTTTGACAAACAGGGTCACCAGCTAGATGCAGGGGGTGCTGTCAATTGCCTCCAGCCCCTGAAATAACACCTACTTTCACTTTTCTCTGAGACATTTGCCTTGTCATCACAGCGTCCTTGAGAAGTCAAAGTAACTGGAGGAAGGGGAACAGTGCTCATCCTGGCAGTGGTGCATGGGCAGGTGGGGGTAGGTGGCTGTTGAGGATCAGGGATCCCCCTTACAGGCCCTCCCCCAAAAGGGGAGACCCGAGCATTTGCACTGGGGTCTTTGGGAGGCAGGAGAGCTTGTTAGTGGCGAATAGGAATACAGCGATTGTAGGAACACCATGAATTTCACTAAAGCCACTCCCTCCACTTGATTGGCTTGAGTGGATGATTTCCGGAAATCACCGGGAGGTAGGTAATTGCTAACACCAGTTCAGTGTAATATGCACACATGCCCAGCTTTGCTTTTAAGCTCTTTCTACGTCAGGCACCGTTTATTTTCACTCTATAAGGTATGGGGCTACCTTGTAGGTACTTCCACTTCCCCACCTGTATAAAGTGATGAGCCACCTGTCTTAGTCACTGAGTTAGTAAAACCGGAGCTGGGTTGTAACCCAAGCACCTGCAAGTCCCACCTCTCTGCTGCTTCCAAGGCACCACCTGGAGAAGGCTGAGGTGGGGTGAGGGGCTATTGATGCTTCTGGCTTCAGGTTCACAACATCCAGTAGAGATCAGTGGATTTCACAGGTGAACTACAAAGCATTTGTCAACTTTGCAAAGCAGAAGACAGGCCTTGTTTCTGCAGGTGTCCGTCAACTGGGGGTGGGTGGCCATGTGGAGCCCGGCCTTTGCAGAACTGGAACTGACCGATAAACGCACACGCTTCTATTGCTGTGAAAATGCTGTCCATCCGGATCCCACAGCGGGGAGCAGCTTGAGAGAATGTTTGCTTCTTCCCCAACTCTTGCAGATGGACCCCAGTGGGGTACAGAGGGGGACATCACTTACCTAAGCCCTCACCCTTGTTAGTCAGGTCCCCACATTCTCACCATCCAGAAAGGGTGCGTGAAGCACACTGGCTCGCAGGGTGGGGACAGGAAAGGGGATGGCTGGCTTATCAGCGAAATCGATCAACAGAGTCACCATTTAATTAAAAAATATATCAAAACCTTTCTTGATAATGATCGACCTGTTACACTGGAGCAATTAAAGTGGTGATTTTATTTACTGAGTTACTGCCAACTCTTATGATTTTTTTTGTAATACCCTTGTGATAACTCAATTGGAAATATGTGGTAAGATGCAGTAATGATAATGCCTTTTCTTAAGATAACTTGAGCCATAGCCAACTGGGGAGTTGCTCTGATGGGTCCGATGCACCACCGAGGTCCCCCTTGTGCCATTCTCTCCCCGATGGCTCTGGAGGGACCTGTCAGGAGTCTTAGAAGGGCCCCTCTTTGAACTGGTGCCGCGTATCCAAGTGTTCAACCGCTCTCTGCTTCTGCACATTAGAGATAATTACAGATGGGTGCTTTTCAAGATTTAAATATTAACTTTTTCAAATGAAATCTTCATTTAAAGTTTCAGAAGAGGAAAACTACGCTGCCCCCACATGCACATGCACACGCTCGATAATGTCACCAGCCCTGCACTCCAGAGGAGTGGCGGCCTGAAGCTCTCCCAGCCAGAAATCCTGGTGGCTTCCTGGTGGCAGCGGCTGCTTATTTCCCACAGTGATGGCAGCCTCTTCAAAGGGAAGAGCTGAGACTTCATGCACCGAAATGTCAACTGATTCCTGTTCCCCTGTTCATGTGTCCTAGTGCTCCTGTATTTCAAAACACTCTGCTGGCTGCTGGGTGAGACAGAATTCCAGGAGCAATGAAATTCAGGAAATGCAACACACAGCCCTGCCCTGCTCCACGAACAGATTGGAAGCCCCGAGATGTTCTGAATCAATATATCAATTTAATTTTGGTTCATCATTTTTTTCAGTTGATCTGGCCACAGAGCTCTGTCTTCATGGCATGTGTGCGGAGAAATTGAAGAATTCATTTTGAAAAACTCCTAATTGTCCAGAATGCAGTGAAAACTGATTATTCATCAGAGGCGGTGAGAGAACGAACCATCTGCCAGGGATCAGGAGACCCGGATCAAGTCTAGACTCTTCCATTAATTAGTGACGTGACTTTGGGGCAATCACATCCCTCCGCAGCTTAGATTACTTGTCTATAAAATAAGAGGTGAGCGTCAGCTAATTCCTAAGGCATTTCGGAATCCGGTAGACAGTGAGTTTTCAACCTGCTAAGACTCACCTGGCCATGGGCTGTCTGCTGTCTCGTCAGCTACTATGGCTCATGCTGGCATCTCAAGCAAGTCTTGGAATCTCTCTGGGCCAGTGAAGTAAGTCTGAGCCCCTGAAGACACCAGATGGGAAGGCTGGTGCGTGTGACTGGTCTCCTGAGGATGATGGTGGCACCCAAGAGCATCTCTTGGAACTCCTCCACCTCCACCTCTGTGCTGGGTGTAGCAGAAGCGAGAAGACCTGCCCCCATCCCTGAGAACAAGAGCCCTGGATGAAAGAGATCAGCACACATTTAGGCACAAGTAACCACACGCAGTGTGGGCTCCGGTGGTAAGTGGGTGCCTGACAGGAGCTGGAGGCCTCAAGGATGTGTGAGATGGAGACTGTGCTGGGGACGGAGAACACAAGTCAGGCAGGAAGGGTGGGCAGTGAGAGCTGGAGAGGAAGATGCTGTGTAAAGGGCAGGAGACAGAACCGCCCGGGACTACCTGGGGGAGTCGGTGAATCTCCATATTGGCCTAAGCCCAGGACATGGCAGAAAGTGCAGCTAATGCAGAACTGGGGGCTGCAGGCATGAATGGATGCCCTGTGATTGGGCTTCAAATGCCCTGTGAGTGGGCTCCAGTGTCCGGAAGTCGGGGAGGCCTCAGCACACTGACATGGCGGCAGGAACATCCCAGAAATAGGTCTGGGCAAAAGGGAGGCAAAGAAGAGAATTTCACTGTAAAAAAAGTGAGCTCTCTTCGTCAATCCCAGAGAATCAGCCTGGGCCTCCTGTCCTGATGGGGAGGACCCATTGCCATGTGCCATTTTTAACTTCCGTGGTAATAAACAGAACATCTAATGTTTCATGCTGTGGAGCACAGACAGGTGAGTGAGAAGCTCAGATACGGGGGAGAAGAGCTTCTTCGGTCCCCTGAAGGCCCACAGCTGCTGGCTGTTCATCCTGGGGAAGCCATCGATGCCCTTCTCCTCCCCTCCCCTCCCATCCCATTCCTACCCCTCCCCTTCCTTCTCCACTCTTCCCTCCTCTCTCTCTCTCCCCCTCCACTCTGCTTCTTTCTCCCCTCCTACCTCCTTCCTTCCCCTTCCCCTCCCCTCCCGCTACTAGCTGTCCATCCATGTTTCACTGGCCAGAACTAGATGTAAGTGATTGGCTTAAGAAAAGTTGCAGATGGAACGGACATTGGGAAGGCAACATCAGGACCACCATGGCACCTGGCTGGATGGAAGAATGAACTATGTCCATCCACACGTGGAAATGCAGTTTCTCTGTGTTTCTTCACCTCTCTGGATCTCAATCTTGTCCTGCCTAATCAGAGGGGTATTAACAGTTGTCCTGGAACCATAAAAGCTGTGGGAACCCCGGAGAGATGCCCCTGGAACGTAAAACCAGCTCTGACACATAATACAAAGAGCAAGGCCTCCCAGCATGCCTTGCGGGGCTGCTGGGCAAACAAGCTCTGACCTGGACTGTCTCTTTATGCAGCATGGGGTGTGTGATGCTTCCAGATGTCTGCAGGCTGGTGATGGTCTGATCCGTTCTGTGTAGGCCCGTGGTCAATCCCAGCTTCAGCACCTCCTGTGCCTGCAAGGGCCACCGCTCTGCCATCAACCCTACAGGCGGGGCCGCTCCGCCTTCTCCTGCTGCAGAAAGGCTAAAAGCATATGTGTCAGGTCCTATTTTTAGAGCTTTATAAGTCAGATCTTCCCTCCTTGCCTTCTCCAGTCCCTCAGGACTTCGAGATTTACTACTTAAATATTTATAAACTGTTACAATTATTTATTAAAGGTTTATGTTGTTATTATATTTAGTCTGGAATATGCATTTCTTCCTCCAAAAATAACAGGCCTCTCCATTAAGCGACATGCGACATGTGTTAATGACACAGTAAATTGTCTCTTGAAGCAATGGAGAAAGTTTCCTCCTTCTCTGACAACCTTTAAGCACCCTTATATAAAAGTAGGGGTCCTACCTCACCGGCAAACACGTAGCTCCTGACTCTCCAAGTGTTATTCGAGGCAGATTTAGGAAATGTTTAGTGCTTACACAGAGAAATTTTACTGTCAGAAGTCACTGAAAAGTCAAATAATAGACACCTCTTCATAACTCCCCTTGGGGTGTGTGTGCGTGCGTGTTACATGTGTGTCTTGAGCCATGCATTCAGCATCATGTGTAGTGTGTGCTAACATGACACTCCACCAAAGACAAAGAAATGGCGAAGAAGCTCTGTCCCAAGAGACTCAGGAGGCCAGTGGGGGAGGAAAAGCTAAGGAAAGAAACAGCAACTGTACATAGAGCTGCTGTGCAGAGCAGAGGCAGAGCTGATCTTGCAGGGGAAGTGGCTTCTTGGTCTAGGTCTAGATGTGGGACTACATGAGATGTGCAAGGTTCACCTGGGAGAGAATGAACTGGCTTGTTCTTGGAACAAAGTTTTTCTCCCACCATTTGGTGGCTCGGTTCTCCATCTGGTTCTGGTTTGCACGCAGGGGCACTGTGCCCTCCAGAGACCTTGGTGATTTCTGGGGCGAGGCTTGGACTCACACTGAGAGGGGGCTGCTGGCATCTAGTGGGAAGAAGAGTTGTTGCTTAGCAGCAGCAGTACTGCCAGTCAGCCCTCATAACCAGGACTGACTACCTGGCCCCAAATCTCAGCAGGTGCAGGGGGAGTCTGGGAATCCCCAGTTTAGTTCAAAAGGACCTGAGTGGGTCTGAGTCATGGCTGGTGAGGCCGGGGAGACTGGCTTGTGGGACATGGAGGGAGAATCTAGCTTAGATCCAGAGAGACCACCCAGGACAATGCCTGGCCCTGAGCACTGGCTCTTCCTCTGCCTCCTGAAACCGGTGCCAAGGAAGCCATCAGCACGGCAGATACCTGGTCGCATCCAGAGGTGCTCTAAGCCACAGTCACGGGAATAGAAACCTAAATGCTACCACTGGTGAACTGGCCACATTAATCATGGCACGGGACACATTTTAAAGATGCCCGCCAGTAAATGTCATAGCATATACCGTGAATGCGATTCTAAATTCAGCAAAGAAGAATGCCACCTCCCCCACTCCCCCCCACACCCCCCCCCAGACTCACAAGCACATACAGTACCTGAGAAATCGAAACGGCTGGCTCGGCAGATGTGCATGTACAGGTGTGACAACCCTGTACCTGTTGGTGGGTGGTAGGGTTAGAAATGGTGTCTTTTTAAATTTAATTTTTTCGCGTCTTCTCCACTTTCTCAGAAATAAGCATGAACAGAATAAAACCCCACTTTGCTTAGTTGCATGTTTTAAACATCACGTTTAGTGTCAGTTATTTGTTAAAGAGACCAGGACACGGCTGGGCCACCTAACAGTTGAGATGATGACTTCGGGTGACTTTGTCTCTTTCTGAGCCTGCTTCTGGGGTACCAAGGGATCCTAATAACTTCTTCCTTCTGAAAGAAAAGCTGGAGAAATACAATGTTCCCAGGTCATCCTTCTGGCAGGAAGAATTGGATCAATACCTGCGGGATCTGGATCCAAACTGGCCACGGCCAGTCCCAGGGCAGCCAGGGGTCACCAGGGCAGCCCCCTCTTTGCAGGAGAGAAAGGCAGGTCGGCCAGTTATTCAGCCACCAAGGATCTGAGGCTGCGAGTAGATCCCACAGCCTGTTTGGGTTTGTGGTTGGAATTTGAGGATATCCTTCCTGGGCCATTAGCCGATGCATCAGAGCATGCCTGCTAATAAAATCAGTCTAGGAAGAGAGTGGCTAGAATTTCCAAGAAGGGGCTGTCTGCCCTTGGCCTCCCTGCAGACCTGGCTTCCAAGCTCTGCTTTAGACTCACAATCCTCCCAAAGGGTGACTGACTCCTTGCTGCCGCCTGCGCATCTGCATCTCTTAGTGCCCGGAGCCTGAGAATCTTGCCTGGTCACTGCTCAGAAACCAACTCAGAAAAGCACCTGACACTTTTGCCTGTAGCCAAGTGTCCACTGGCTTTTATCGAAAAGGCGCCTGTAGGGAGTCTGCCTGAGGCTGCTGGAAAAGCAGAAGCTGCTGGGGTCTAACTTAGACGACCCCCCCCCCCAAAGGGGGCTGGGAAGCAGCGTGAGATCGGTTCCAGGCAACTCAGTCCCCTGCCAGTCCATTTTTCCCATTCAGAGAGTCGGGACACCTACTAAATAATTGAAGTATTAGTAACAGTTTCTTTCCCCTTCTGCAGTCACTCCCGGAGGCCTGCCGTTTTCTTTGCAGGAACAGTTGGCATTAAATACGCTGGGTGTCAGTGCAGCAGTGAGGTGGTTAATTTTGACTGAATATTATGCTATATAACCACTTGGCATTTAACTTGAAAAATGGCTTTCTGCTTCACCTGTCAGCATACCCAGTTCTCATCAAATAAGTGAGTGAGAAAAATTTTTAAATTTCAATTTCCTGATGCTATTAGACACTACTTCTTCCATACTTAAACAGTTTAGCAGTGCATGTGCTGGCTTTGGTATTCAGACCATGCCTCCCACTACATGCTATTACAATAGCTTTTTTGTTTAAAGGGTAAAGAGATGCATGGATCTTTATCTTGAGGTTAGGAAAATGTATTGCAGGAACACGGCCAATCAGGTTCTGAATAACTTTGAAACATGGTACCGCCACCCCAACGTACTACAAGGAATTCCAGCGCCTACTGGAGAGGATTTGAGGCTGTCACAAGGAAGCCTTAGAAATGAAGTAAATGTGCAGAGAAATCCTGCATGGTACTTCAGGGGGAAATTGATCACTCATGTTCGCATTAATCTATTTTTACTGTTTCTTTTGTCAATTATAATTCAGTAAACCATGCGAGAGACTTACATTCATGAACTCTCTATGTTTAAGTTTAAAACCCCAGGCTCATCCATTTCTGTGAATTAGAGATCTTCCATGATTCGGAGTTCAAATATCTTGATTAGTGTCTCCTTATTTTGTTTACACAGATGGAAATAAAATACAAAGCAAATGGAGGGACGAGGACAATACCTGTTTTCTATACCCTGGGAGCAATTGCTAGCCCCCCCCCCTCCTTCTGTTAGCTACACCTTCTCAGGTGTGGAAAGCTGGTGGCCTTAAAAGGTTCTCAGGTTCCCACTGAGGGGCCAGATTAGCCAGGGGCTAGTGGCCTGAGTCCGTATGTGGGCCGGACACGCCAATGCCCTTCTCGTCCAGCTTAGGCTGGTCTGGATGTGCCAAGTTGAGTCACCTGATGTGGCAAGCTACACAGCTTCACCCCACCTCCCTGCTTAGACTCTCATTCTCTTCCCTTTTTGTTCCCGGGGGTCCTATTTTCATGGCCTCAGTGGGGATGTCCCTGGAAGGAACGACTGACTCAAGGACTTGTAAGGAGTTTGCAAGTCTCCACGTGAGGCAGATGGGGGCAGGAGTGGGCAGGTGGGACTCTCCTTGGCTTGCAGATGAACCTTGAGGTTCAGGGTGGTCAGGCCACATAAGTTAGTGGCAGCTATGAGACCAGGTCCCCTCTGCTCAGGAGCTGTGGGGATTAATTCTGTCAGTAAGTCTCAGGGAGCTGAGAACATATCCCTGCATACAGCAAGTGCTCAATCCTTGTTCCGTGTCTTTACTCCCCTTGTTTTCAGCATCCGGCGACCTTCACTCGGTGCTCCTGGAGGGTGGGAGGAAGGGCTGCCCGCTGCTGTGGGCTTGTTCTGAGCCACCGAGGCGGCGCTCAGTCCCAGCGAGGTTATTTGTCTCCATCGGAAACGTGAACCACATTTCCTTGTAATGGGCTCCACATTTTGGCCAAGCAGCTTCAGATGTCTGGCCGGTAGGAAACCCGTGTCCTTCCTGCACAATTGCAGCCCTAAGAATCTGTGGCTCTCTCTCCCCGGAGGCTCGAAGAACAAGAGGGAGGGCTGGAAATCAATAAATGGATCGCACACCTTCGGGGCTCTGCCATTTGTCATCTCTGACCTACACAGGCGTCTGGGGGCACGGCGGGCCTGGGCTGTGAGTTCCCCCAGCTCTTATCCTCCAGTTTGACCCTCAAAACACTGTTTCAAGTTCTGAGAGGCCAGAAGCATGGGAGAGAGAGAAAAACAGAAGGGAGGGTGGGAGCTAGGAGAACAGGAGGGAGACAGGGAGAGACCCAGAGGCAGAGAGAGACAGAGAGTAACCCCCACCCGGCTGGAGCTGACTGCCAGGGGCCAATATCACCCTGGTCCCACACCCCCACAAGTCAGCCAGGAAGTGGGTGCCCTTCACAGGCTCCCAGGGAAAAAGCTGTTCTCAATGCCACTCCCTTTGACATCTCTGGAGGCCAGAGAGGCTCGGCGAGACAGTCTATCATCAGACTCCAGGTGAAGTGCAAACTCAGAATCATGTCCTTAAAGGTCATTCAGTTCAAACGCCACCCCCGAGTGCCCACTGTGTGTGGGCACCATGCTGGAGGGGGTACAGATGCCGCCCCCCCAAGAGCTCTGCATCATGCCCCGGGCTAGTCCAGCTCGTGTCTCACACAGCCACTCATGCGGTGAGCGCTGAGTTAGGTGGGCCGGGTCGCCCAGATATGGACAGGTAATGACAATACACCCTGGCAGGAGGGTCCCGAGAAGGGGTGACTGCTGTGACTTGGGGCTGCTCCCACAGCTGGGACCATGGAGAAAGGGGATGGGGTGGGGCAAGTAGTCCCCTCAGATGCACCCCTTCACTGGTGCTCGAAGTTCTCTGAAGCCCCATCTCACCAAGTGGCAAATGGCGGAGTTGCTTTGCTCGCTGTGTGCGTTGGGCAGGGGGAGGGGTGGGGAGGGGATCCTGGAGCCTGCAGTGGGGGGGGGGGGGGGGGGGGCTCACGTGAGTTTGTTTTCTACATCACAGAGGCAGAGAATCCCGAATCCGGAAGGAAGCTTTTCTGCCAGGCCTCACCTGTGACGCAGTTTGCGGGAAAGGCCTAGGTGTTACCCTTACATGTCCTCGCAGGGAGAAGGCACTTTAGGAAGGAGCAATTGTCCCAGTTGACTCAGAAGGGCCACCCACAGCACAGACGGGTCCATTGGTGCAGTCGGCGCTCGGAGACCTGAGCCGAACTCCAGGCTGAGGTGCTGGGGCCGCACATCCATCCGCGCGGGTGAGGCGGCTAAGGGCGCGCGCATGCCCAGTGCGCAGAAAGCGCAGTTGACAGTTTCAGATCCTGGGCACCGTGGTAACAGGGGCGTGGGCACCCGGCTCCGTGGCTCCTTGTGTCCTCTGGTGCTTTCCCACCAACCTGGGCACAGACCCTCACCCCCAACCAGCCATCAAGAGCCTCTCCCGCCGGGTGCCGGGCGCCCCCTCCCCGCTCAGCCAGCCCTGGCTCTCTCTGTCTTGGGCCTGTCCTGTCCTTCATATCTTTCTTTAATCATGAGAGAGTAATTGCAGATATTTAAACACTCGAGTTTCCTGCAGGAATTTCTATACTGGGTTTTATAGGCCTTTTATAACAGAACAAATCACAGTTTGGATGAAATTCTGGGAATTCTCTCGCAGGATAATCATGCTCAGATTGCCTCCCCACTGCTAGCTTAATGTGGCTGTCCAAGTTTGGGATTTACTGGGGAGCCAATTTGTTTTAAGAAATTAACAAAACCAATACCTAAGTACTGCACTGAACATAAAGTTTTTATTCATTTTGGTGAAAGGGAAAAAAAAAAGAGGCCCAACGTACTACTACTCACGAAACGGCTCTGAAAATCATTTTTATGAAATTGAATCTCTCTCCCCAAATGATTCCCTCATGCTAAGCGAGAGGCGGTGCGGCCTTGGGATAATCGCTCCCTCGCACCCGTCTGCTAGTCGGCTCAAGCTTGGCAGGCTCCGCCTGACCCAGAGGTCTCGTTGCGCCATCTTTACACTTTTTTAAAATTTTTATTTATTTATGTTTTTGCAGAAAGGCAGAGACCCACACTGATGAGAGGAAAGTCTCCGGTGGGGAAAGCCACTTGAGGGCTAGGGGCCAGCCATATCCCTGATACCTGAACCCCCACATACAAATATAATTTTTTTTTTTTTTCAAAATAAGCTCTAGAAATGGGCGAAGGGAAGAGGAAGAAGAATGTGTCCAACTGTTAAGGTGCACTCAGCCCCCTCTGCCAAGCCCTGGATGTTCCGCTGTAGGGAGCTCCGCTGCCTCCAGCTGGCCTGAGGGGGTCAGCTCTGTGCTGACACGGCTCTGACCCCATGGAGCTGCACAGGAACTGACCTGACTTAAAGCATGTCCTTTCCTGTCCGTGCGGCTGCAAAGCCGGAGGAGATCCTTTCCCTGGAGCTCCTGTTGGGTGTGCACGAACCCATCTCCCAGGGAGACACAGGAACTGAGCGACCCCCAAGCTCAGAGGTGACTGAGGAACATGGGGGTCATATCCCGGGAGTCCACTCTTGTCAGGGTTTGGGGACTCTGAAGGGCCCTCTTAGCCCAAGGCGAGAGTAAGGAGCCTCCCAGATGCAGAGGGACTGAGGGAACAACAGGAGTCACCGCACACTCATGGAGCCCTAGGCAGGTACCCCCAGATGTGTGAGCTGTGGATGGAGCTTGAAGCCCCAGGCCCTGTGCAGAGAAGAGCTGGGGAGAAAGCACCCTGGGGTGCCACAGACACGTGCCGGGCAGCGCTGTGGCCCCCGGAGGGACCTGGGCAAGTCACTGCTGCCCTGGCACTGGCATCTGGGAGCACTGGCTCACACTCCTTGAGGTCTGCGTGGGTGGACGTGTCCTTTCTAGCTGAGATATGCCTGGGACAGTGCCACCCCCAATGCCACCCTGAACACGCCAGATGAGGATGCTTGGGCAAAGTTGCCATGCTTCTTCCAAGTTCTCCTAGGCAAGGCCACCTCCTGGGCAGTTCAGGCCATGCGCTCACTCTCTGCTTCCCTCCGCTGCCAGGGCCCAGCAGCCAGGGCAAGGGCCCGCGGGCCTCGGAGGACGCAGGTGGGTCCCGGCTTCTCACAAGCAGAAGTCCCATGAGCGATGGGAACCCCTCAGCCCCCGCACCTGCTCCTGCACAGCCTGCAGGGGTGACGGTCCTGCCTCTGCAACACCCACCTGGGCCCGGGTCCAGCACCCGA
>PVHY01009077.1:30516-58256 GCA_004024945.1 Uropsilus gracilis
GAGGGTGGGGATCTGCTCCCCTGGGGTATGTGACCAGCCCCACCTGTGGGGCCACTACTTCCTGCTCGCCTCCACGGCGCCCCCTGCTGGCCCAGCTGGGCACTTGCTGCTTTTGCTCTGCTTCTTTCCACAGGGAGCCCGGGGAGCCGTTCTCATTGCTCAGCAAGGACCAGTGAGCATTGGCGGGAGACTCCGGACTAAGGGGTCGCACTAGGACCAGGCAGGGCCCTTGCTGTCCTAGGCAAGGGGGCCGCTCAGAAACACACAACTAGAGATCCTTTTGGCAGTAAGAAGGCCCAGGAGTAACATTAAAGAGGGGGCTGAGTGTGGGGGTGCAGGCATCAGCATCAGATGTCCCAGATGACTTTTGAGGAGGGGATACTTAAAAGTGCCACTCGGCGGTGGCCTGGCCACCCAGGGACACGCAGGAGGGTGGGTCAGTGGAGGTACCAGCAAAGGTGAGGCCCAAAGGGGCCTTCGGTGACCGCACACCTGGGCTTAGAGTTTCAGCAAAGACCCCGAATGTGAGGGCGAGAGGGTAGGCAGGGTCAGGTGACAGGCCCCAGATGTACCTGACCTGTGAGGAGAAGGCCTGGAGCTCTCAGCAGTTGTGTTGGTTGTGTCCTCATGGTGTCACCTGCACCTGGGAGACACACCCCTGACCCCGGCTGTGCCACCAGGGTTCTGGGGAGCACTGTCTTCTTGAAAGAGTATGTTTTCAATGATCAGGTTTGATTTGCCATCTGAGTTCTCCCTCCCTTGCGCACACAGCCCCTTTCAAAGAATATCCATGATGGGCTTTTTTTTTTTTTTTTTTTTTTTTTTTTTTTTTTTTTTTTTTTTTTTTTTTTTTTTTTTTTTTTTTTTTTTTTTTTTTTTTTTTTTTAGACTAGGTCTCGCTATTTTTGCCTGTGGAATCGCAGGCTCTCATTGCCCAGGGTACCACGGACTCAAGCAATCCCCAGCCTCAGCTTCCCTGGTAGCTGGGATTATAGGCACGCGCCACCACGCCCAGCTATTTTTTGGAACTAGGTCTACTTACGGGCCCCAGGCGGTACTCGAACCGCGATCCCTAGCCCCGGCCGCTTCATAGGCTGAAGCTTACAAGCACGAGCCACCATGCCCGGCCCCATGATGGGCTTTTTATCCCCAGGCAGCACATCCTGGTGTTCACCCTCCCCTGGGACTGAGCTGGGGGAAGACACCTGTATGGGGACCAAGGCCCAGAGTCCCCTGCAGCCCTAACCCCCTGGACCTAGGGGAAACAGGACCCCTTGTTCCTTCATCCTCTCCTGTCACCGTTCCTTCCTGCACAGACACAACGTTAAGGTACTAAGGACAGGAGGGCATCACCTTTCCTGAAGCAGCTTTTGGAAGAAAGAGGATTAAGTCTCTGATGAATCCCCCCAGGGATCCTAGGCTTGCTGGGTTGAACAGGAAATGGTGCGGGCTTTTGCATCCTTCCCTATCCCATTGTGTGGCTTTTCTTGTCACTACTGAGCCTCCCTCAGAAAGCCTGGGTAAGGACAGCCCCTTTTATTTACTGTCCACATAGCTGCACCTCGGTTAATACCCCCTAAGCCCCCTTGGGAAGGTGACTGAGTCTCACAAACTGGACATCCTCCCTGAAGGAACAAAGGCCTCTCCCGCCTCTCCTTGGCATACGGACATATTAAAAAAATGTACTGAGACCATTTTAATATCCCTCGACTAATGGGAGGATTTTAAGACCTTCCTAAGTATAGTGGTAGTAAATCTCAGTTCGTATTTCACCTTAATACACAAAATCAAAATACTTTTTAGTGGGGAGAGCCTCTTCACCTGGCTGGTTTGGGCAGCTGAGTTCCCAACAACATCAACAACCAAAAAAACCGCATTGTAGCAATCAGCCGGGTAATGAGCCTCTAACTTGGTTTCCACCTTATCCCAGAGGTATAGGGAATAGCACGGCTTTTTTTAAAATATCAAGAAAACATCATTTGCTCTAAAATGTCCCTAAAAGCAGGTCTAAATTGCCAATAAAGGCTAGGTAATTGTATCAGCATGGATCAGAAAGCATTTCTCAGGCCCGATGAAAGAGTTTGCAGGACTGAAGAAGTGGAGAGAGAGCGGCCGCCTGCCTGGTCCTCAACAGCCCACAAAGGCACAGCTTCCACACAATGCAATTTCCTTTTTAAAGGGGAACGCCTTGCTTCCCCCTCATTTCGTGCTAATTTGTTAAACTTAATTTCTTCTGAGAAGTTGTCTGGGAACTCAGGTTCAATCAAAGGATGTCCCTGGCTGTTTGGCTTTGAGAAGTGGGCTCCCCTGCGCCCCTGATCAGCCCTAAGTGACTCCACCCTTTCTTCCCACCGCCCCCCCCACCCCCATGCAGGCAAAAGGAAGGTGATGGATAAAGCCAAACCTTGGGTGGCCTTCTGAACAAAATGACCAGCCTCCTCCTTCCACCTTGGCGTTCTATAATCACTTGACTAGCAAACACACATCCAGTATAAATATTTAAGAAAAAGTAAATTCCATTAAGCTGCTATGTGATAGATGCAGTTGTAGGTACTTATCTTTGAAATATTAAACTCTAGACATTTATATCCATACAAAAAAGAGTTTCCTGCCATTTGATGAGAATTATGTGCCTGGCACTAATAAAATATTAAACTCCAATTTAAAAGATAAGTATCTTATCCACTTTTTTCATAATAAAACACTTTACAGAGCTCAGGGAAGCCACCGTGCATCCGAATTTCCATACAATACTGTATTTACAAACTTTCATAAAAGTTTTGTGTCTGCATTTATCAGTGGCTGGTTGTACACTGGCGTCCTGATTATGTTCCCTAATGACATCGTGCGTTTCAATAATGCATGGCAGAAGGTGTACAAACAACCCTGGCTTTTGTGTAAGGTAATTCCATATTTTTGGTTCGTGGCTCTCACTGTCAGTTAATTAAATGGAGGTGGTCACTAAAATTGCATTATCTTTTCCCACCCCATTATATAAATTAATGTCAAGCTGATGCAACGTTTCATGCTTAAAATAACAGATACAAGTGTTAAAAATTATAGCCTGCAGTTTTCCTATTTGACAATGCATTATTTCCAGTTGCAAATGTCACTTTCCAACCCCTGCCAAGAATATGGTGGCGAGGGCAATGAGTAATAAGTGTTAGTTATCAAATTTAGTGTCTTTTGAAATGTACCCAGTGTCACCGGGGTGGGGGTGGGGATTGGGCTCCAGGGGCCAGTCAGAGCCGAAGCATGAATTTCAAGAAGCTCCAGGCTCCATTTCCAGAATCTTGTAAAGTAAGACAGGGAAGAAACAGCTAGCTTGGCCTCCGAGGGGGACATCCAGGTCCCATGTGGGCGTGGGGGAGTGAGTTTTGGGGGGCATCTAGGTGTCTCTGCCAGGCAGAGAGCACCCAACTTGAAAATTGTGGTATTTCTAAAACATAAAGCCTTTCCTGATGGCCTCACCGAATTTGACCTAAACTTGGGAAGCCTCAGGCTTTTCATCCTAACACAAGAATCATTTTGGGCTCGGATCTGACTAAGCTAGACTTTCACCATTGATAAAATGTTCCCGATACCTCGATACCATTTCAGTCCCCGACAGACAGCGGAAGTCACGTGCGGGAGCATCCCCGTTCCTGCAGAGATTGGTTTTGACAAAAGGATTTCTATTATCAGCCTTCTTCTCTTCTCTCTTTGTTTTGATAGATGTCAAAAGACAGCTCTGCCTTAAGAAATGTAATTACTGGGGAGGATGATTGGAGGTAAAAAGCTGGGAGAAATAAATAGCATGGTATTTTAAATAAACAAAAATCACCAAGGGACAAAGCCCCTCTGCCTTCGCCTGCAAGTTTGGGATGGAGAAATGACACTTGTGTTCCCAGGGTGTTCTGGGACTCATGAACCAGTTACTTTATCTGGCATGAGGCAAGTATGCAGCCAAAGGGGTCTAAGCTTTGCAGATGTGTGTAGACCCCAGAGTAATGCTGGATACCCCGAAACTGTGACCCACTGAAAGAGACCGATGCTCATCCTGAACTCTAAATCTCTAGCATGAAGTGTCACCCCCAGACGAGGGGGTAGGGATGCTTGTCCCTCTGCAGTCAGTTGAATGTTGGACATGAACGTGAGCAATTCAACATCTCAGCAGAGAGCAGAGCTGACTATGCAGGGAGATATTAAAATAACCCAAGTCTTATTGCTCCAAGGGTGCAGATCTTCCAGGCATCTTTCCTGTGGGTGTCCGAGTGAAAAAGACACAAACATGTTTTATTTTCCCCAGAGCATATTCCTGTAGGTGGTCACGCTTGCAGACGGGAGGCCATGGTGAATGTGGCCATAGCTGCTGCATTGTTTGATACCCACTGGTTCCCAAATGGGAGCTGCTCTCCCCCCTTCTCGTCCAGGAGATGAGCAGTGGTAGAATTCCTTATTTCTCTAAATTACTGTAGAAATACTGGGCTGCAATTATCATCACATTTGAAAAGCATCCACTAATTATACTCAGGATAAACTGCACTTAATACCTATGATATCTATTATGAGCAAATCAGTGTGATGCCCTAGCACGCACGGATCCCTTTATCTTCCAATATATGGAAAAAATAATTGTTCGGTGAAGAGTTCCTTAAAAGCCTGGCCTGCTGGGGTTCTCCTTGGCAGCTGTTTCACAGGTTACAGTCTGATGAGACCACATCATTTATGCTCCATTATTTTGGGGGATGCAGCCCAGCACAATCTGTTGGGGCTGCTCGCTTGCTGTGTGATCTCAGGTGAGTTACTGAACCTCTCTGAGCTGCTAAACCTTCTCCATAAAATGGAGAGCTAAAGATGTATGTGTTGGGTCATTAATGAGGGTTGAGTATGCTGCTGTGTATAAAGCATGCAAACCCTTATCCTGGAGTCTGATTTAGAGGTTCTGGAAGATACAGTCTTGCCAAGCTTCTCCAAACAGCCACTTGTAGGGAGTGACTCTCTTAGGCTATGGCTATGGCAGTGTTGTGTGGTGTTGTGATGGGATCTGAGGAGGCTGGTCTCTGTCAGTCCCACACAATGTCCTCTGGTCAACTTTGGCAGGTTTGGGTTCAGTCTAAACCTGGGGAAGACCTGAGTTCTGATGCTGGTTGTTGCATGCCAGTGAGCTGTGAGAACTGCTCTCCCAGTCTTACCAGGAGATGCAAATGAAGCTAATCACATCAAAAGGGGTTTTGGAAAGGGAACTGTATGTGAAATGAGATGTAAATATGAGTAGCGCTGCATTGTTAAAATGAGGTCCTACTGTATTGCTGAGCTCCCTGTCTGTTACCTCTGTTCCAGCCACAGCCTCTGCATTAGGTGAGCCTCTTCCCAGGCTCATCTCTGACCTGCCTCCCATCACAGAGTCAGAACATCCTGCTGGCCCTGGAGCTCCTTGGCTGAAACCCCAAGTTGGTCCTTCACTGCCCCAGCTCGAGTTCAAGCTCTCCACCATGACTCCTTCCTCTAGAAACTTCACCACGACTCACTTGCCCATCCTCTTCATGCTCATCAGATGGGATGTCTTGTGGCTTCTGGAAGATCCACCTCTCCCCTCTGCTCTCCTCTTGGTAGGGCACTGAGTAGTTACAGCGAGGGCCCTGGTCTACACTCTCCAGATTCAAATCCATGCTCATCTGAGAGGCTGGGTGACCCTGGGAAAGTCACTCAACTTCTCTTAGCATTAGTTAGCCCATCAATAACACCGAGGCACCATCTCATCCATCTCACAGGACTGTGATGAGGATTAATTGGTTAAAATAATTAAATAATAACATTAATTAATTAGTTTAAAAATGCTAGGGAACTTGAGTGACTTTTTCTGTGAGATAATTTCTGGGCTTGAGTTGGAAAGCCTGCCTCTGGGCCGGGGGACCTCTCCCACTCCTGCTGTCTATGGGCCCCTGAAAGCTTTGTTCCCATTGCAGGAAGCCCCTTCAGTTCCTCAGCCCCCAGCATCTCCCATCCCCATGGACGTCTCTCCTGCCTCAACGTGTTCTCGCTCCATGTAACCACTGCTTCGTCACCCACAGACTGATTGCAGCAGGACCTTAAAAAGGCTGCAAAGTCTAAAGGCTAATGGGCACCTGCATTTTCTAGACCTGGACTCTGTGGATCCTGATCCTCCTTCGTTGCCTCTGCTCAGGGAGCCTGGGGGGTGACTGCGGGGTCACATCGAAGACTGCTCTTCTATTGCTTTGCTCTTTTTGTCTAGAAGAAAAGAAGCAGGGGGAGGAGAATTGTCCTCTACAGTATGGCTCTCCATTAAGAAGCATTTCCTGGGAAAGTGAAAATGAAGAAAAAGAAGATGATAATGAAGGAGGAGGGAGAGAGAGAAGGAGGGAGGGAAGAGGAGGAAGGGAAAGAGAGGAGGAAGAATGGAGAGAAAAAAAAGAAGGAAGAAGAAAGGAAGGGAGAGAAGCAGAAAGGAAGGGAGGGAGAGAGAGACAGAAAGAAAGAAGCTGAGATTCCTGATCTGTCTCCCATGACCTGGCTCACCTTCTCCTGTAACCTGCCCCTGATCCCGTGGTGAACACGATGCCTCAGATCTGAACTGTCTCTTCTGTGTGGCAAGGACAGGGTGGGTGACTTCTGCCTGCGATTCAAGGTAAAATTAACGCATACGCTTCTTCAGTATTTTCACAGTATAAGACTTCCAGCCAAATGTGAGTGTTTCCACACACTTCCTTCTTGAGAAGTCAGATTTGCATATGCATTAAGGCCATTTTATCAGAACGCACACACACAGGAATTACACATCTCATTGACAGCGCTCGGGTGACAGATAACTCCACATAAAACAGACATTTGAGAGGAAAATAGGAGGAGGAATGGAATTAAAGACAGGTGTGCAAGCGACTTCAAGTTTTGTGTGAGAAACCAGACTTCCTTGCTTGATTCACTTCCCAACTCTTTCAATGTGAGTCCTGAGTTGGGTGGCTCTAGATGCTCCCTGGAAGATGCTCCCTGGAGATGCTCCCTGGAGATGCTCGCTGGAGGTGCTTTCTGGAACTGCTCTGTGATACTGCTTGGTTTCACCTCTTAGGGGCAGTAAGTCCCACCTGCCCTGCAATGCTTACTTTCCAGTCCCTGGCACTCTCTTGGTCTCACCTGGCTCCTGCCACTAACTCAGTGCTGGCCCAGTACAGTCAGCGCACAACGTGACCTCAGCTTACACAAGGCCACTGCTCCAATGTTCTCCTTGCAATTTTCACGTGGGATATCCAAGGAGAACTGAGGACTTCCTGACACTTAAGCTTCAGCAGGAGCACCCTGTGGGTGCCAGGCAAGGTGGAGGGTACTTGGAGAATTCCAGCTAAATGCCTAAGGATCTCTGAGGAGTGGCTGCACACCCAGGCACCCAGTCATGCACCATGGCTCCTTTTCTCATTGCAAATTGTCTTTTTTTCCTTAAAAAGGGTCCCTCACATTGGATAAAGCTCAGAATTCACACACAACGGGGATCTGCCTTTTGCAGGCTCTTCCTATTAATTTAGTGCTTGACACAAATGTCACCTTCTCAGATAGGCCTTTTGGAGCTCCGTTCCCAACCTCACATGTTACTCTACACGTTTCCTGGTTTACAGCACCGAGGGACTCGCTAGCACTGCCCATCAGCCCATGTGTTCATTCACTCGTGTCTGCTTGTCTGTTGGCTCCACAGAGAGAAGGACCAGGAGCCCGGGCCCCTGGGAGGTCACATGTTGCCTGACCTCCAGACCTGCGGGTGGTCTAAGCAGATTTGTGGGAAGAGGTGGGTGAAGGAGCAGAGACCCACTCTCCCCGGTCTTGCCCGCTCTCTGGTACCTCACTTGCTTCTCTGGGATGATGAACTCCGAAAGCAACAAGCAGGGGTTTGGTAGTTGTAGCCACCTTTTCCATCCATGCATTTCACATCCCAGGAGCTTTGCAAGGGCCATAATCCAGCCAAGCAGACCACAGGCGTCATCTCTGTCCCTACAGAGACAGTTCAGAAAACATGTTGCAGAAGACCTTGTGCCCATTTGGGGACAGTCATGACGGGTGCCAGAGGCATCTGGAGAGTGGCACCCTGTGAGCTTGGCTGGGGAACCAGGTGGGTCCAGCTGGTCTCATCCAGCGTGTATGCCTGGGGCTACGACGGAGCCACATCCGTGAAGCTGGGCTGAGTCAGTGTCATGGAGTGTGGGCACAACCAGCCATGGTACCACACCCTCTACACCCAGGACCTCCACCTCCTTCCGCATCTCTTTCCATGGGCTGCTCCTACATCTTTCCCACCACACACATCTCCAGGTTCCAGGACCCTGGGCATCCCCACTCCAGCAACCCTATCACACTTGAGGCACTTCTTTTCATTGCTAGCTGGCAACTGCCTCCAGCGATTGAGGCAATGTGGGGAGTGAAGAAAAGTGGGTGGCACATCGCCCAAGGGGGTGGATGTGGAGCTGATTGGCCCAGCTCAGATGGGGGTCTGGCCACTGAAATTTTCAGTGAAGTTCAGGTTGAAAAATCAAGCAGAGGCAGACCTGGAGCCTGATTGTCCTTAAATGTCTAGATAAGAAATGCAGATGACAAACATGGCTTGGTCTTTCAAAAGGACAGGTGAGCGTGTTGCCTGTCTTCCCATGTATGAGTCTGTGTGCTTGGTGTTCTGGAAACCTCAGTCACAGATCCACCCTTTTACTACCGCAGAGCCACTGGTGGCTCAAAGAGTGGCAGCTGGGCACCCAGGTCTAGGCCATGGGCAGAGGAGGGCAACGGTGGGGAGCTAATGTCTGCAGGGGACATACAGCCCGCTGCTGGAAGCCAGAGTGCTGCTGCAGATGGACCAACAGGTGACCCCCAGGTCTCCCTCTGAGGGAGACCCCTACAACCGGGGCGGGGGGAGGGAGCATTTCGGTAAACTAGACACAACTGGCCAAACTGGACCGATATTAAACTGGATCTGTTTTACTGATGCATAGGTCAGAACCACGCTGACCCTGTCTAGCTGTTTCTCACAATGGCGATGCAGGAGAATCAGAGGCATTGGCCCCCCTCAGTTTCACACCACAACCCCATCCTGCTCTTCCAGCCAACACTCCACTGGGGATCACAGTTGGAGGACAAGAGTCACCACAGATCATCAAGGATAATTTGTGAGAGGACAAAATAGCTGAATGCAATTAACCTGATTGTCAGTGGTTAAGACTTGTGCAATGGCAGGTGTGGCGGCAGCGCAAGCTACCAGCCTCGCTTGCTGTTAAATTTCCCACGTCGAACTCTATTATTTTGCTAAGAAATTGCAGCAAACTCAATTTTTTCCCCCATCAAGTGTCTCCCTGGTGCTAAGTCTATCATTGTTGCAATATATTAATTTTTTTTCCATTGGAGACATCAGTGATGGTTCACGCCTTCACTCTCTCTAACCTGGTAGCTTCCCCATGTCTTTAGGAGAGAATTTGTAATTGCTGGAATATTCTTGGCCATCCTTCATTTGGAATTTATGTGGTAATTTCAGCAAAACCGAGACCTTGTACAGCAGTTTTCATCTTTTTCAAGGCTGCCTCTATTTCTTGAGATGCTGGAGGGTTTCCAATTATTCCTTCTGGTCTCTTTGGATGTGAATCGTAACAGATCAGCTGAGAGTCGTAGTTCAACATTGTTAAGCTTATCAATATAAATATAATGTTAAACCCCTTTTAGATAATTGGAGCTATGTGTGAAAATGTGACCAATTTGTGCATAAATTGGTCCTACACTTCTTCCTGGCAAAGACAGGGAGAGAGGGAAAGAGAGACCAACCATATGGGAGGCTGGTTTGCTTCTTCTCAAGGACTTCCCTACACCTTGGATTCTTGATCTGGTTCTGTGGCTGCTGACAGTTGGAAACCTGGAGAGGTTATGCAAAACCATAAGGTCCTTTGCCCTTCTGAACCCCGTCCTTCCATCCGAGAGGCTAGAGAGTGAATACCGACAAGGCGCTCAGGCATCACACCAATGGGGAAGTCGCAGACAGCCTTGAGAATTAAACGTCTCAGCTTGGATAGAGACCAAATTCAAACAACCAACTGGAGAGACTGACGCCCATGGAGAGGGAGAGAGGGTGCTGAGGGAAATCCTGGAACTGACTCCTCCTGCTTGGAAACCTTGCTGTCACTTCGGGATCTTGGAAAGCTCACATTCTTCTCTGCCTTGGCTTTGGCTGAGCGTTTGTGGGGGGGCGGGGGAGGGCGCTGGTGCCTTTCTCCTGTGGGGGCTTCCAGAGCAGGTGAGGAGCAAGAGATGATGAACCCAAATCCCCCCAACATTTTACAGCTGAGGAGGAGTTCAGCAACGTCATAGATATTACCATTCAAACATGACAGAAAAAACAATAATGAGGTTCTCAGAAGAATAAAACAAAACAAACAAGAAAACAGCGTTCAAAGAGACCCAGAGCAACATCTTAAAGGCCACACCTTGAGTTGTGAGTTATTGAGACGTGTGTTGCTTTACCTGTAACCAAGATGCGATGGGAGGGGACGATGGAGGAGGAGCGTTCCATGGCCATGCACCCTCTGGGCTCACCTGGAGCATCTGGTCAGTGTGAATGGGCAGTGGAGAACTGGCCTCCCCAGGTGACTGATAAAGGTGTCCTGGGCTATATGCATTCAGACAGGGGCACCCCCGCCCTCCCACTCTAGGTTTTACTGCTATTCCAGTCCCCTTTCAGAAGCCTGGACAATAGACCTGCCCAGATAGGACAGAGAGGCAAGCGAGGCAGACTTGGTATCCAGAGCCTCTCCTTCAACTCTCCCTCAGGCACTGGGGAGCAGCACACCTTCTTCCACGTCTACAGGACATAGCTGAGTCTTGCACACTCATCCCCTTTCACTCCAGTTCACCAGCAAACATGGCGTCTGCCGCAAAGGCTCCTGGGTTTGACCTCTGACCTTAGGGGCACACAGGGTAGGATTACATATGAAAGCCTCCTCAAGTCATATAAAGATCCAAAGAGCCATTGCCCTGGAAAGAGCTGGGTATTTTTTGGAAATCCAAAGGTGACCACTGAAATGGTGTGTGCAATTCCAAAGGGACCTCATGATGTTGTGGTCACAAGCATGATGTACCCTTGACTTCTGGCCTCTTTCCTTCCATTTGGGGCAGAGGGAGCCTATCAGGAGTTTTCTTGGACATCCAGTGTTCTGTTAAAGCAGGAAGAGGAGCTAAACAGACATGAATCAGAAGACATATGGATCCAATTTGGGTTTAAAAATTAATGGGAAAACACATTCTCATCAAACTCAAAACAATGAAAAATATTTTTAAACAGGCAAAAAATCCAAAATACAGCTGGGTTTGCCCAGCTCCACAGATTCCTTAACGCCCATGATCTCCTTGCTTGGTTTTTAAAAATAGCAAGATGAGCTGGAGGGCGTGTAGAGTAGGCCAGGGAGGCCCCAGCTAGGTGGGGCCTGTGCAGAGGGGTCGCACCGGGCAAGGTGGCAGCTTGCTGTCAATGCTGTCAACTGACCAGGCAGTTCCTGGGCCAGGTGAGGCATCTGGAGGGTGACAATGAAGAGGACACAGGCGTGTCTGTATCAGTGAGAACAGGCCCACTCACTACCCAAGAATCTCATAAAACAGAAAAAGAAAAAGCAACCAAAGGGAAGTCCATCTTCTGTCATCCGTTGAAGGTCATGTCCCCTAGGGCAGGAACAGTTTTCCAGCAGCCCTAATTCCCTTGGCTCTTCTTGGGGTACCCTCCTTATTCCTTTCCGTAGTCCCCCACCTCCAGATCTGCAAAGACCCAGTCTTTTTGTACCGCTGGAATGGCTCTCTGAACCCAAGCAGTTCCTCAGTGCCCCAGACAGGCTGCAGGATCAAGGATGAAGCCATCTGCTGACAGAAGTGACAGGCAATGGGAGGGGACATCAGAAATGTCACCCTCAGTGGGTATTCAGCCAGCCAGGCGGGAGCCTCTAAATTGCCTGCCGTCTTTCTTGATTTTCCTTGTAGACAACCACTCCTCATTCCAGCCTCTCTGGCCCCCTCGACCACCTCGTCATCTCGCCCTTCCTTCCCAGCAAATGACCTCGCCTCTTACTTTATGGACAAAGCAAAAGGCACAGAATGTCGGCTGAGCCGCCCCCAGCCTCTGTCAGCCCACCTGCCACTCCACTCACATCAAAGGGTTCCTTCTGTTGCTCCCCAGCACGATTTCAGGGGTGCACTTGATACTCTGTCCAAGCTAACCCCTCCCACTGCATGTTGGGGCGCTTCTCTCCACCTCCCCCAGGGCCTGAGAACCTTCATTGTCTGTTGCTGCTGGTCTCCTAGCGGACGTTTAAATGCTCTGGGTGGAGCCAGCCCGTCTGGCGTTGTGACCGGGAGGGCACCCAGTCCCCGAGAGCCTGGCATCCCCGTCTATGAAGTGGAGATAATAATAGTTCCCACCTAAGGCACAGGCTCTGAAGATCTAAAAAACTAATACATACAAAACACTTCTAATTGTGGCTAACACATCGAAGCATGAAGTCAGCGTAGGTTAGCCGGCTTCCTTTCTGCCCACATTTATTTCAGAGGGATTTCTTTCTCAGCCGCACATGCAGCTTCCAACTATCATCTTCTATAAATTCACCCTTGCGTTCAGATTTCATGGGCACAGAGACAGATACACCTGCTATTTTTCCCTCTAAATTCTTCTAAACCCACCAAGGTCCCACATACCCTGATTCTCTCCATGAAACTGTTTACACTGTACCTTCCACCACAGAACCCAAAGGGTGGGTTCCCTGTGTCACCTCACTTCACCTCACCTCACCTTACCTCACCTCACCTCACCTCACCTCACCTCACCTCACCTCACCTCACCTCACCTCACCTCACCTCACCTCACCTCACCTCACCTCACTGCTATATGTCTTCAGTCCTGGGCACCTTTTTACCTTCTTCCACAACCACTCCTGTGGCTTCCACCTGCCACCCCAGGGCAGACCTTCCTTGGCACTTTGGCCAGTTAAGTAGATATGAAATCCTATGTGGGGTGACCTCAGGGTCACCATGCTGCTCTGTCCTCCATCCCTCTGGAAAAAGACCTTTAGCTCATTCACTATCATCCAACTCTGCCCCTCCCCTTGTCTCATGGGATTCCTCTCCAGAAGCCCCTACATCCACGGGGTAGATCACCGTGCTCCCTCCAATACAAAATGGCGATCTCGAGGTTGTTCTTGCTTCTTTCCTCTCCCTCATGCCGATGCTACTTCCCAATTACCTATTTGGTCCTGGGCATCTACAGCTTTCTCACTGGGGGTCCCGGGCATCTCCAGCTCTCCACTGAGGGTGCTCTGACTCAGGCTACCATTACCTCTCAAGGCTGAGACCCCAACTCCTCTGACCCTGTCAAAGGTCTGATTCACTGCTCACTGCTGTCACTGCCGTGGGCCCAGCTCCCTGTCCACATGCCCTACGCTAGCTGCACAGTGCTCAGGGGGCATTTCCATGTATTGGGTGCCCAGCATCTGAGAAGCTCACTCTGATTTGCAGGAATTTCCTAACCTGAATCTGTACCCGTAGGGAACTTCCCACATGAGATCTTACAACTTGGCGCTCAGGTCAGGCGCTCAGCTCCGATAAGAACAATGCCACTGCCCTGAGTTGCCTTCCCAGCAGTGTGACTTGGGCTGGGTTCTTGGCATCAGCTGGAATGCTCGTCAGCTGACTCCTCAGCCTTCCATCCTTCGACAAGATACTGACATTCCTCCACTCCACTCCTCCTCTGAACTTACGTGGGGTAGACGTCTCACCTCTGCCATCGAGGGTGCTGAGAGTTACACGGGATCCTTGCACACGAGAGACGTGGCAGTGCCATGAGCCCAGGATCCCTGAGCCAATTCCTCTTCCTTCACGGAGGCATCTCCTGATGAATGCTTGGTTCAGAGCCTCACCCACCTTTCCTCGCTAAGACAAAGTCACATGTTGCTGTGGAACATGTCTGCACGCATCTCTCTCTCTGTCAGGACTTGTTGCCTGCACGCACTCGCCAGGTCATCTCCTGGGTCAGAGGAACATGCCCAAGAGCTGTCTGCCAGCTCACTCTTGCTCTCCAGGACCCGTGTGACATCTACCACACAGAAACTCTCGTGCGCCTTTGTTATCCTGCTGGGGGCACTGCCTGCCTCCCAGCGCTTGAGGTGGAGTGCTCTTCAGATCCCTTATATTCATAAGCCACGTGGACCTCAGTTCCTGACTCTTGGGTGTCCATCACTGGTCCACCTCATGGGCAGCCCGGTTACCAATGCTCCCTGTAGAAACCCCCAACTGTGGCTGCACCCACACTAGGGTCTCTGCCCTGGGGAGCTGACCTGTGACCTGCCATTTGGGTTACTAGGACACAGAGGTGCTCGGTCAGGAACCACCTGGACAGAAATACCCAGAGGCCTGGGGAGAAGCGCCACACAGGAGCAACAGGGGGTGGGGAAGCAAAGCAAGATGGGCACTTCCTCCCCAGTGTCACTGTGACAGACCCCAAGTGCATAGCTGGTCATGGGTGAAGTCCCAAGTGGAGCTGTGAATCTATCAGCTCATCGATGAATGAACACGACTCACAGTAAAGCCAGGAAAATCCCAGCATCAAGCATGTAGATGGGAAGGGACTGTCCAGACCATGTCACCAACTGAGGATGGGCAAAGAGCTGGAGACAGACAGCACCTGGGGCCGGGCCACACAAGGCTGTCACGTAGGCGCTGGGCTCTCTTGAGTCTCTTCTGCTCTCAGGGTCTTAGTGAGACTCTTGATTTGGGGTAAACATTTGGGTCCTGGGGTGGGGGCGAGGGATGGGGGCAAAAGGGAGATGGGGGTGGGGGAGAGGTGGGGGAGGGGAGATGCACTGCTGTGTTCACTCACCTCTATCTAAGCGACTTCTCCTCATCAAACCCAGTCCGCCCTGTGTCTCATCAATTTCTCCTCATGGCTTCCCTGATGCTCTGCCCAACTCCTCTGCAAGGCTGCCCTCAAGTCTGACTTCCTCCCAGAAACCTTTCTGGATTGCTCCAGCCTATCCTCTCCTGCCCACCTCTGAAGACCAAGAGCGCCATTTTCTTTTTTTTTTTCTTTTTTTTTTCTTTTTAAGAGACCAGGTCTCTCTTTGTTGCCCGGGGTAGTCTTGAACCTGTGGACTCAAGTAATCCCCAGATGACTGGGATTACAGGCCTTACCACCATGCCAAGTGACGCCATTTTCGATACAGATGACTCTGTTCTCGTTCCTGATGTGTTAAGTACAATGAAGACAAGACTGAGTCAGAGACAACATTGACTGTTTCATCACAGACGCATGAAGAGAGAACTTGTCTGCATCACTTTCCGGGGTGGTGCTTGGCTACCGGAAGAGCAGGTACCTTTTACAGAGTCAAGTGAGGAGGTCTGGAAGCCGCCTCTGATTGACAGAGCTGTGTACAGAAGGCAGGTTTTGGAAGCTGGCGTTGTTTTCTCATTGATCTTGAGGTGCCCTTGCCAATACTTGGTTGGTTGGCCTTGGGGGACTTTTCAAGAGGGGGAGGAGGTTCAAGGTCTCGGCCGCGCGGCAGGGGTGCCGGGGGGCCTTTCCTAGAGCGAGCGGGGGCGGGGCCTGGCTGCCATGGCCGGCAGTCTCTCGAGTCTGATAGCGCAGCTTCTGGGCTGCCACGAGGCAGAAATCATGTCTCACACGTTCCTCGTATGTACTTCCCTGCTTGGCTCCCAGCCAGTGTTCAGTCCTACTTCCAGATTTAACATGAAGACTTGTTGCATCAACGCTTTGGGGGGAGGAAAGGTAATTGTGGTTTCCTAGTCACCTCGTCTTTTTATGTGAGTGCACATGCATGTGTGCACATGTATGTCTGTCAGTTCCCATATCTGGAAGGTGTGAAGATGGATCAGAGGAAGAGACTCTGATTGAGATGCACTGTACATCTCTGCATGCAGATCTCTCTTCAAAGAAATCCATCATTCCCCAGGACGTGCCCAGGACTTTCTCCTGGTTGGCAGGTCTGGCCAAGCCTTGGTTGAGCAAGAGAGCAGCCCCTAGGAAGGACTGACATCTCACTGGGACATCCCTATGTACCTCCCCAAGGTGCAACGGAGCTGCTCAGCTACGTGCCTAAGTGAATCTACCAATCAGAAGGAGGTGTTCTACAGAAACTTCTGGAAGCTTTGGGCAACCAGAAACAATGCAGAGAAGGGGAAGATTGCCTTGGGAGCTGCCTGTGAGAGTGAGAATGGAAACTTCACACTGGACCACAAGCCTTGGGTACGGGGATGCCACCAGAAGCATGAGTGGGATGCAGACGTCAGAGGATAAAATCCACTTAGAACAAGTAGGTGCCCAACAGCTCAATAGATACTCAGGGGTTTGGTGGACTGGTCACACATGGTCTTGAAAGTGAGTACCTTGCCTCCCAGAAGCCCTTTGTCCAATGCCAGGGATACCACTGCATTTTAAGGATGCTCTGGGCCTGGGGCATGAGTGGCACAGGGTAACCAGTAATAATCTTGGTGGGGGAGTATTTCTTGGACTTGGATCATGTGACCCAGCCTAGTGAGACTGAGAAACTGGGAGACACGGCAAAGCCTGGGCAATGATGGAGCACTCAGGGTGGGAGAAGTGCATCCAGAAAGGTAGAAGAGGTAGAGCCTGGCTGTCTCTGCCGAGGGAAACCATGATCACACGCTGCAGCAGCTGGCTATGACTGTATCTTTCTGATGAATGCTTTTTCTCCCAAAATCAAATGACAGAGTCACTGTGCACATGGAGCTCCCATGGCATAAATGTCGTGGTCAGTCTTTTGATAAATAGACTTTGAAATGCTCTACATATGCCTACAACAAGCTTTTATCCATTTGGCTAATTTTATTCTTTGTAAGCCACAAAAGACAAGAGAAAATGGCCCTGTGATTAGATCTGCCTCTGAGAACGGGGGTGGGGGGGGTGGGGGGGAGAAGTGGAATCTGAGCCACTCTGAAGCGCTGGAAGAAAGCAGCCTCAGTACAAAAGGTGGAATTAAAGCTTCGGGGAATCTTGAAGCTGGGGGGGGGGCATTTGAGGTTTTCTGGCCCTGAAACTCTCCATGCTCACCCTCCTGGGTGATCAGAACCTGGGGGAGATTGGCAGTATGCATGCACCTGCTGGACAAATTTTACCTGTATCTTTGGGCATTGGTGCTTAAAAAAAAACATTCCAATTTGGAGATGGGTGGTGATAGTAAAATAAACCAGCTGGCTTCTAATATACCAGATTCCAATCTCGTCGCCACCACTTTGTGAGCTGCTGTTGTTTGCCTTCCAACGGGATAGGAAGTAGCATCTAACTGGGTGCAGTGGTGTGTGCCTGTAATTCATCTGCTAAGAGGCAAGAGGCCAGCGATCACTTGAGTTCTCGGGTTTGAGACTACCCCAGGCAACATAGCAAGACCTGGTCTTGAAAAAGCATCCGGGTGTGGTGGCGGGCACCTGTAATCCCAGCTACATGGGAGGCTGAAGCTAGGTATCACTTGAATCCGTGGGTTCGGGACTCCGGGCAACAAAGTGTGATCTAGTCTCAGAAAAAAAAAAGAAAGAAAGTGGTATCTATGTCGTAGGGTTGCTGTGACCAGCATGTAGTTGCCCCTGAAGTGCCACAAGCAAGGCTTCCCAGCCAGTGTCCATCACGAAGATGTCCCTCACCAGGAGTAAGGCTGCTCTGCCTCCAGCCTAGTAGTGCCTTCCTCAGTGTCCCTGAGGGTGCTGTCCTCTCCTTCCCGCCTCTGGACAGCCTGACTGTTGGGCTGTGGTCAAGTTGGGCTGTGGTCATATGCTCTGGACGCTGTTGCCAGCTGACCCTGGCCTGACTGCACGCTAGGGACGTCCTGGGAGACCCTGCTGGAGGAGACTAGTTGATTGCAGGAGTAGCTGTTACTCAGTACAGTCGCAGTACTGGGTGACACTGGCAGGGGTCTCTGGTGTGTCCAGGTGTGCCCTGGTGGAACTTCCCCTCCGCCTCCTGGAAACATAGCCCAGGTGTCACCGTCAAGGCTGCAGAGGTGTACTTTCTATGGATGGTCACCAACACCCATCAGGCTGCCTTTCTTGGCCAGCAAACAGTGCAAACCTTGGCCGAGGAGCTACGTCACAAGAACAAACGTGGGGCTGTCACTAGCTGAACCACGCCAGCATTAGCCAAATGCTCCATTTCTTAGACCGTTCAATGTGCCATGAGAGTATCCTTCCCGAGTGCTGGATGCCAAGTGGGAACAAGGGTGAGGCGGCCAGGAGAGGGCAGAGCAGGGCTCCCATCGGGCATGGTGTGGGGTAGAGGACTGAAGGTGAGGTTCTGCACGGATTAGATGGTGAGATTCGATCAAGATGCTGTTACCATCTTGAAATTCATAGGCATCCTTGAACAAAGGGTCTGTGCTTGTGTTATGCAGTCAATTCTGCAAATTATGTAGCTGATCCGGAACTGAAGTGAAGTGTAGGTGACCTGCTAACAGCAAGAGTCACCTGTCCCTGTCCCCACTCCCTCTGACTCCCATAGACACTGCCTGGCTCTGGGGAGGAGTTAACATGGGCTTCTCATAACCTCCAAAGTGCTGGCCAACCTTAAGAATATGCCATTTTGCTGCACTGACCCTTAAGAGGCTCGGGGAGAGACTCCCACTCCCACATATGTGCGCAGATACACATACACCCCACCCCCAAGCTCAAAGTGTCGCAGCTGCTGCTCAGACTCAGGCGGAATAAGGCTCTGTGTCCTCAGCTATCCCGAAAGGTTCGGGAAGCTTTGGTCTGTTCCTTTGGAGAAAAAGAGAGAATGAATCTACCTTTTGCCCTCGTCCCTGCCTTCCTGGGGTCTAGTTCATCCTGACTGCTGAGGTGCCGCTTCAAGCTCACTTTCAGGATCCTCATCACTGTTCCACATTAACTTTCACTTTCTCTTTACTCACAGAGGAATACATCATGGGGGAGGCGCAGAGACTTTCACCCCCAGGTCCCCTGATAGTGTCAGTTCAGGTATTCTACTCTGAGACTGTGGGGAGCAGACTCCAGCAAGCGGTCCAGGACCCCAGCAGACACCATCAGATCCTGGCACGCAGCTAGGTAGATTTTTGTCATGCTCAGATACATGTTCTTGATGACTTGTTTGGGGAACAACAGACCATGAAAGTCACCTTCTTAAATGTGCTTTTTTGTGAGTGCTTGCATGGGCCTCAAAGCACAAGGAAGAGCATTACAACAATTCAGATGTTTAAACCTTCCATGACCCTCAATGTGCACATGGGGTTCCTTTGTAGTCCATATTCAGCCAGGTCTTTTACCATATGCCTCCTGCTGCTCTAGAACATCACATCAATGAAATCAGACCATAGGCAGTGCTTGCTATGTGACTTCTTCAACATAGCAGAATGCTTTCATGTTCATCCATGCTGTAGCATGTATATCCGTGCTTCTTTCATCTAATTTACAGCTGAGTGGTATTCCATTGTATGGATATACCACAATCTAGCCACTCAAAAGCAGGTGAACATTTGGGTTGTTTCCAGCTTTTGACTATGATGAATAACATGAGGAACATTTGTGTACAATTCTTGACTTACATTTTCATTTCTCTGGGTAAACAGCCATTTGCTTAAAGATGAGGTTTCTAGGATATAAATTCCTTGCATATTTAATCTTATAGGAAACTATCAAGTTGTTTTCCAAATGCTTAAACCACTTTTCTTTCCTTCCTCAAGATATGAAACTCATTTCCCCCAAGTTCTAGAATTTCTAAGTTAGCTGTTTTAAGGGGAGTGGCGGTATCTTCTTGTGACTTTAATTTGTACTTCCTAAATAACCACTGAACATCTTTTCATAGACTTACAAGCCTTCCTTGAATTCTTTTTGCTGAAATGTAAAATCTTCTGCCCATCTTTTAATCAGGTGTTATGTCTTCTTATTGAATCGTAAACTATTTCCATAGTCTGCATGTTCCTTAACTTTTTTTCATAAGAAAAGGGTTTTCAGTTTTGATAAACCCAATTTGAGAAAGTTTTTTGTAGTTTGTACACTTGTAACCTGTCTAAGAAGTCATATGTAGCCCAAAGTCATTAAAATGCTTTTCCCCATTTGGTCTAGAAGTTTGGTGGTTATAGATCTTACATTTAGGGCTAGGGTCCAGTTTGGATTACTTTTTGTGTATGGTATGAGAAAAGGGCAAGGATCACTTTTCCTC
Organism: Uropsilus gracilis; assembly: GCA_004024945.1. Taxonomy (NCBI): domain Eukaryota; kingdom Metazoa; phylum Chordata; class Mammalia; order Eulipotyphla; family Talpidae; genus Uropsilus; species Uropsilus gracilis. The sequence goes on from PVHY01009077.1 coordinate 50,708, forward strand.
CAGTAGCACCATTTGTTGAAGACTATCATTTCCACCACCTTGACACCTTTGTCCTCATAGGTAAATCTTAGTTGGTAGTTGGATGATGTGAGCACAAAGGACCAACTTTCTGCAGAAATGGGCAACTGGAAAGAAGAGATAGAAATGAGATTTCCCTCATGCTGTGGAGACAGAGTTTCTGTGCTTGGGTCACAATGAATAGGACAGTTTTAATATGATATTCATTTTCATAGAATGACATTCAACATGGAAGAAAGACTCAGCTCCTTTTTTTTCTTCCTTCTTTCTTTCTGGGGGGACCAGAGTGGGCAGGAATGGGAGATTTCATGATCAGAGGGTAGAACACCTTGCAGCAGACAGGGTAGGGGAACTTAGTTAGATTCCTCAAATATCAAAACTGGAAGGAACCTATAAATGTGATGGAACCCAAACCTTTATTTGTAAGATCATGGAAGAGAGACATAGTGAAGTTAAGTAACCTGTCCTTTGCCAATCAGCAAGGAAATGGCAGATGAGTCCAGAGCCCAGGTATACCAGTTGTCTGGTGTCCGATGCTCGTCTTCCACCCCTTCCTCCCAGTGATTTCTCTGCATGCCAGCAGCTCTCCATATATGGGAACTTTTCCAGCCATCTGGAGGAGGAGTGTTCTCCAGTAGAGTTTGACGTAGACCTGGCCATGGAAGGCAGAGCAGCAGGAGGTTTTAGTTAATGGTACCAACCCCTTTCCATTGTGGTCATCTGAAAATGATTACTTGCCTGCTGATTGCTCCTACATTGTCACATATTTCAGTCCTTGGGGACTTTCTCCTCAGCCAGGACCCAAGTTCCTTCATATGTGACCATCAGTTGCAGACATGTGTGACAAGTATGAAGATATCTTGGCCTCAGCAGAGGTGGACACCATCTAGTTTCAGGGTCTTCTTGCTTAAAAGAGTATCTCCCTGCCATCCCCTTGGAGACAACACACCTGGAAGAATAGTATCAAGATCTCAGTAGTGGGAACACCAGCCCCTCAAAATGACCTCATGGCCCATCACCTCCAAATACATCCTCCGTAGAGGGGAAACTGAGACCTGGAGGAGACATGATGTGTTCTCATGTCACACAGCATGCACTCAGTCATACAGAAAGTCAGCTTTACACACTGTTAATTCTTTTGTTTGACTGGATTTAAAATAAACATTATATTTTTATTTGTACTCTTTATTATATGCTTTACAATCGCCTTGGCATTTATATGCAGAAATTACTGAACAGTATTATCTGCACAAATCCATGTAACTATGCTTTATTGGTGACTTATAGTATATGCAGCCAAAACCACCCTTGAAACGTGACTTTCATTTTACCTGGTGTCTTAGAACCTGGGCTCTGTGAAAGATGTGACTCTGATGTGTAACGGGTTCTTTTGGGGGGTATTTTTTTTGGAGGGACAGCAGATTCTGTCTCCTAATTAACCATTCATGCGCCAGCACCGTGTGCCTTTATCTTGCAGCAAGATGTCTGATTTTTGTCTGTTTGCCCCTCCCCAGACCAAAAAGGGGGGCAAAGGATGGTGGTTTGGCCAGAAAGTTTGCAGAAGGGGGAAGTGTACAGAGCAAATGTCTATGAAATGGAGCTTCTAGTGAGCGCAACAATAAGGGTTCATTTCTAAAGCCCCCCTCCCACAGCTTCCAGGCTCAGCAGCGCTGTGCTTGGCTTCCTGGGGCTGAGAACAGCCTGCACCATTTCCCTTTAATCCTGGGTCTCGCTGGCTCCTCATCTCCCCAGGAAGTGACTGTGTACAGGGAGAGTGTAATTGGCAGGCTGTGACACTCCTGTCTGCAAGTGTCTCTCTAAGTGGAGCGCATTTCAGCCTTTATCTGGTGATGGCTGCTACCTGAGAGAGGCCCTGGGCAACTCAAAGGGCTTGTAGCAGCTAATTGTGCCTGTTAGGACCGGCAATTAGTCGGGAACCACGGACTTCCAAGCTCCAACACCCACCAGCTTTCAGCTCGTTTCTCTCCCTTTCACTTAACTAGCCGAGCTTAAGAGGCAGCGAAGGACAGGCAGGTAAGGGCCAGTCACCGCTAGGGAGGTGGCTGGTGGCTCTGGGTCTTGTCCCTAGTGCCCTCCAAGAGAACCAGCCAGAGAAAGTGGAATGGCTCCAGATGATCAACTCATGTCATAAATATACCCTGTTTATGGCAGGACTAGGGCCAGAGGCTTATGAATCGGTATTGGGAGGCAGGCCGCCCTGTTTGTACAGTTAAGCGAGAGGTGGAAGATGACAATAAAAACTAATTAGGAGCAGGTCATAAAGGGGACCAGGCACCTTGACGTCTGCTGGCTACAGTGGCACGCAGTGGTGATTTCGGTGGAAATGTGAGGCCGAGCGTCTGAAAATTAAGACAATAAATCAGTTTCAGTGAATAAAAGCCGTGCATTTACCCATTAATTACAGATAATGGTATCCTCTAAGCTACTGTGGGCTGGAGGCAATTTGTTATCTTTTACCATAATAATATACCCTGGGCATTAAAAATACAGGTTATCATACAGGTAATAGGTCAACACGCCCACCTCTCATTTCAAAAAGAACTACGCATGTGAGCCAACCCCAAGTTCAAGTTCACATGGCTGGATTTGGTTCAGGGGTTTGGGTGCCCCCCGCTGCTGATGAAGTGAGTCCACATCTCAGGAGCAATGATACGTGATGTCGTAATGCTTGGGCTTGGCCATCTGTTGCCCACCAATCCTCTTCCCTTCTTTATAAAAAGCACCCTGATTTTTTTAGGGGCGAGCTACCTCTCACCATTGTTTGTAGACATGCCCTTTGCCAGCCAACCAATGTACCAACCCATGGAGTAAAGGCTCAGCCATGGAGTTCAGTGTCCAGGGCATGACAGAGCAATGTGGGAACAGAGCTGAGCTAGAAGGAGTACAAGACTGCCAGCTGGGCTCACCCTGGAGCCAAGCAGATATCCTGGGCACCAGCTGTGGTCAGCAGGTGGGGGCTTCCTGCCCCAGACACCCCTCTCTCACCTCTGCAACCTGAACATATGTCACTTTCCCTGATAGAAGGTACTTTGCAGTGGCGATTATGGGAATAGGTATTGTCTATATAGCCCATATCTTCTTGATCTGCTCATCTGGTTATGGCATTTGGGTGGTTTCCACATCTTGGCTATTGTGTGTAGATAGTGCTGCCATGAACGCAGGAGTGTTTTTTGTTTGTGTGTTTGTTCTTTGGATAGATTCCTAGGAGTGGAATTGCTGGGTCTTATGGTAGCTCCATTTTTAGTAATTTGAGGGTTCTCATCACTACTTCCCCTAGTGACTGTGCATTCCCACCAGCAGTGTAAGAAGATTCCTTTTTCTCCTCCTCCTTGTCAGCATTTTTTGTTACCAGTACTCAGCAATCCAAAAATATAAAGTCCTTCATTTACAGGTACATGGGTGGAGCTGGAGTGCAAGGAAATAGTCAGGAAGAAAAAGAAAAATAATGGATGATTTCACCTATAGGAGGAATATAAAGAAACTGAATAATGGGAGAAAAAGACAAAACTAGCAGGCAGATTGTAGATCTGAAACAAACAACAGAGGAGGGGTGGCAGACAAACTGGGTGGGGAAGAGCAGAAGGAAACTTGGCGAAGGGTCTTGGGTGCTGTGATGGGGAGGAGGAACTTACAAGGGTTACTTCCAAGGGGAGAAATCAAATATTATACAAAAATGAACAACAATGTAAGAAATTGGTCTGAATAGTCTCTGGTTCTTCATGAAATCACGAGTCTTTCAAAGGAAGCACCTTTCCCAGCTGTCAGGAAGCAGCATAGGACATGAAGGAGTCAGCCTGTTCCTGAGACTGGAGGACTAGAACGTCCAGCCAAGGGATATGGCAGCATGAGAACCCAGGAAACACTGTAGACGTCATAACCCCTGCAGGGTCAGGGAGAACTGAGTGAACCCTGCGTGGGATACATGATCCATAGAACTATGACATGATGCTCCTTACATTTATCTATTTATTTTTATTTGTTCTTTTATTTTAATTGATTATATACATAGAAGCGAGAAGTGCCAAAATGCAAATAAAAGGAAGGAGTAAGGATAGGAGAGAGGAAAGAAAAGGAAGGAGATGAGAATGGCAGACTGAAAAAATAGGCCCATGTGGCCTGGCCAGGGGAAACCTCCTGAAGAGTGAGCTGGAAGTGGCAGGGAGCCATGGTGACTGGCAGAAGAGTGGTCGGTGTGAACATCGTGGCACTGCAGCAGGGCAGCATGGTGAGCTGGTACCTGGAGGTGGCCAGGGATTTGGAAAGCTGATTTGTGCATCAGCAATTGTGGAAGAAATTTGAAGAGCCTTGGAGAAGCAGAGCAGCGCGGAACACTGGAGAAGTGAAGACAAGACACTGGAGAAAGACTGGACTTTGCAGTGCCTACCTCAGGTCTGGAGGGGCCAAGGGCACCATCTTGGACATGTGTCTTTGGGACTTGGGGGCCAAAAGTGATGACTGGGGTAAGGTAACTGGCCACTTGTGACTTTGAAAACTTTTCATTTTCCTGTAAATAATACCCTGTTGTTGAACCGCATTTGAGTGGCAACTGTTACACACAAGTGAAGCGGACCTTTGCCCCCTTTCAACCTGATATCAGGGATGATGCACCCCATCCCCCCACAACATGGACAGCGACATCACTGTGTCTGCTAGTCCAAACGCTAGTCTCACAGATACCTCGAGATGATGATTAACTCAACTGATCAGCCAAGTTGACACATAAAATTAATCAATGGTGCCAGTGGTATCTACTGAGTAGAGGCCAGAAACAGTGCTCAGTGTTCCACAGTGCACGGAAATGTCACCCACAAGGAAGAAAGCACCCCCGCCCCCGCAATGTTAGCGTGCCTGAGAAGCCTACTCTAGAGATGACAATTTCTATCCTGACTTATCAAAATCTAACGTCACATTGGTAACTTTACAAGCCTTCCAGAAAATGCAGTAGAAGACTTCAACACCTTTGCCCAGTTCCAGCTCACATGCTGCTGATGTTGGATATTCTCCATACATTTTAAATACCATAAAATATCATCGTTATTGTTTGCTACAGTCAGTTTTTCCTTTTGACTTGCCCCATGCTCTTTATTCCTTCCTACATCTTTGACCTTCCATCTGGAATCTCTTCCCTCCTACCTAAAGAACTCCTGTTACCAGTTCTTAATAATATAGATCTGCCAGTGAGAAGTTCTCTGTTTTTGTTCATCTGAAAATGTCTTTGTTGAACTTTCTTTTTATTTTTGGGATACTAGTTTCTTTATCAATGTCCACATGCAGAGGCCATGTGTGCATCAGACCTGGAAACAAGCATTCCTCACATAGTCTGGGGCCTTTATCACACCATGGGCCCCCCTCACTGATTGAAAGTAATTGAGATAGTTATTGTTCAAATATCTGTTGTACCCCCTCCGCTGTGTCTGGATCCTTTCTAAGGTCCCTCAGTGCATCCAGACAGCCACCTACCTAACTAGTTTTTCAACTATCACTATTACTTTTGGTCTTTCATGAGCAGCATTTAGCTTTGAAAACCCAGGTCAGATGTGTAGTGAAATCTTTCTTGCTTTGAACACAATTTTTCTCTTTAGAAAATGAGTTCTATTTGTTCTTTCCCTGTTCTGGAACTGTCTTCAGCCATATTCCAAAGACTCTCTGATTTTCTCTAGCGGGAGATGGTACTTAGAAGCCAAGATCTGGGAAGGAGGTGTGTTCTTTACGATTTGAATGTTGCTGCTCCAACTGCTTTTAGAGGAAATAATTAGGCAATACATTTTTTTAAATTCTGAATTGATAACCTACAACTCAATATATTATGCTTATGTTTCCCTTCTACTTCTATGAGAAACCTGGTTTGCAACACCATATTGACACATTCTCCCATTCAATAACACATAGGCAGAACTGTACACTATTACCATGGCCATCTACAAAACCCTGAGATAAAGAACAATATAGTCCTTTGCAGTTTAAAAACTATTCTAGTCTTAAAATATATTGTGAAAATGCTGCACATCAGAAAGACCAGAAACACCAAGGAGTGGTGAGGATATAGAGAAAGTGTCTTATACTGCAGGTATGAATATAGACTCATCCAACTCCATGGAAAATAGTATGACCATTTTGCAAAAGATTAAAGCTGGATCCAGTCATTTCACTCCTATGTGTAAGAAAACAAAAACACTAATTCAAAAGGAAACTTGCATGCCCATTTTTATTGCAGCACTATTAATAATAATAGCCAAGCTATGAAAACAACCTAAGTGCCCCAAACAAATGAATAGATTGACATGTGGTACATAATTATGTTGGCAGCAACTTGGATGGAGTTGGAAGGAATCTTGCTAGGTGAAATACATCAGAAAGAGGAAGACAAATATTGGATGCTGAGAAATCAAACAAAGTGTCAGGTAATGTCAAACTTAAAATCTAACCCTTGGACGCTTACTGTAGTACTGAGGCATCCAGAGAGAGTTGGGGGCACTTGGAGAACTAAACTGGGAGGGAGCATAATATACTATGGTGATGGACTATGGGGCTTTGGTGATTGATACGCTAACAGTCACTACACCGGAAGGCAGATCTTCTATTTCCATGACATTAGTAACAACCTTCAAACAACGTTAACTTAATATAAAGTTTAAACAAATAAAAATAATAATGTAGACCTTGAGAGCTTGTTTGGAGGTTCTAGCAGGGGAGCGCAGCTACTCGTGTACCCCCAACCTAAGAACGGTCCATCTCTATTCGGGGAAGGCCATGCTCTTCAACCAAGCATGCAGCTCGCAGCTTCGGGAGGGATGCACATGGAGCGGTCAGGGAGGAAGGGGACACCCGCCTAGCCAGCCAGATCAGCCGAATCAACCCTGGCGATCAATGGGGTGACAGATGTCGCAGCCAGAAGTCCCTGGGATTGCAATGATGTGAAATTTATATGTAAGTAAATTATTAAAAAAAAAAAGAAAAAAATAATATAAATATATTGTTGTAGGAATGTTTGATTCAAGCATTGTGCTCAAAGTCAAACAAGAAATATAAAACAATTAATTTGATTGTGTGTATTTTTATTTACAAAATCTTTTATAAAAGGTAGCATATTTTCTAAATATCTTTCTCTTTGCAGTTGATAAAACATTCAGAAAATCTTGCAATTGTAATTTATAGAGACAGTCTTTACTTTTTTCTAGAACTGATTATTTTTCCCCCTGTATGGACGTACTTTATTTATTCAAAGTGTCCCCAGTGGATAAGTAGTTGATATTATGATAATAAATTCCTAATAGAGGAGTTGCTTTGATTTTTTTAAAGAGTTGGTGAACTTGGGCTCTTGTTTTTAGGGAGAGTTCTGATGACTGCCTCAATTTCACTGCTTGTGATTGACCTGTTTAAGTTTTCTATTTCTTCTTTGTTCAATTTTGGATGACTGTATTGTTCCAGGAATTTGTCCATCTCTTCCAGGTTGTTGTATTTGTTTGCATATAGATGTTCGTAGTAGTCTCTAATTATCTTTTGGATTTCT
>PVHY01009078.1:0-58195 GCA_004024945.1 Uropsilus gracilis
TCTTTCTTTCTTCTTTCTTTCTTTCTTTCTTTCTTTCTTTCTTTCTTTCTTTCTTTCTTTCTTTCTTTCTTTCTTTCTTTCTTTCTTTCTTTCTTTCTTTCTTTCTCTCTCTCTCTCTCTCTCTCTCTCTCTCTCTCTCTCTCTCTTTCTTTCTTTTTTTGAGATTAGGTCTTGCTATTTTTGCCTGTGGAACCAAGGCTCATGTTGCCCAGGGTTCCACAGACTCAAGCAATCCCCAGTCTCAGCTTCCCAGGTAGCTGGGATTACAGGTGCATGCCACCATGACCAGCTATTTTTTTGGAACTAGGTCTCACAACGTGCCCTCAGAGGGATGCGAACCCCAATCCCTGGCCCCAGCTGCGGCTTCCTAGGCTGCCGTCTATAGGCATGCACCACCGTGCCAGGCCTAAGACCTTTATTTTCAAAAAAATTTATTTTATTTAAAAGTATGTAAGCAGATCCTATCTTTTGGAAGAATTGGAAAGCACAGAAATGTAGTGCTTTACTGCCTTTTCAGAAATAGCTATAAAGTGAAAAAATCAAAGCCCTTCCTTTGAATCTCTCCCACCATCTCTCAGAGTTGTGTATATGTGTGTGCTTCTAGATACTTCCCGTAGTGAAAGTTATTCAAAAAGTAAAAACACAAGCTAGACGTGTGAGTCTCATCTCCGGCTATTGTGGCATGAAGGTCGCAGGGTAACCCCAAGGGCCATGCTTCAGATGTGCGGGACCATCTGTGCAGGAGCTGCTGGGGCGAGGCCGGATCCCGGTGGGCTCAGGTGATGGAAATGTGCTTTTGACCTTTCTGGGGTCTTTTTTTTTTTTTTTTTTTGAGACTAGGCCTTGCTATGTTGCCCAGGGAACCACATTGCCTAGGGTACCATGGACTCAAGAGACCCCCAGCCTCAGACTCCCAGGTAGCTGGGATTACAGACACACGCCACCATGGCTTTTTGAGACTAGGTCTTGTTATATTGCCCTGGGCAGTTCTCAAACCCACGAACTCAAGCAATTCTTAGTTCTCAACCTCCCTTCCTAGGCTGGGATTAAAGGTGCACACCACCGCTCTTGGCCCTCCTTCTGGGGTCTTGGTCCTAGATTGTGTCTCTTTCCTTCTGTTCTCACTCTGCCTTTCTTGCTTTAGTTTCTGAGTCTCCTCATCTCTACAATCCTTCATCGTGTGGAAAATACTCTGAAGTACTCTGGCTGGTGGGGAGGGATGATAGGAAGAGGGCAGGGTGTCGAGAAGAAGAGGGAAAATCTGTGTCATTGCTAGGTTAGGTGACTGAGATTCCTGTTCTCTGGTTGGGGCAGAACCAGGCAGCACACGCAGTAGTGTATGCAGATGTCCTCTTGCTCTGAGAGAGTAAGCTAGGTACAGAGAAGAAGGGAGAGGGAGGACTTGGGAGCTAGATGTGAATCTGAAGAAGAGCAAACTCGCATTGATTCTCTAAGGCCCTGGAGATGCCCTTGCCTGAGCTAGAGCCCAATATGGGTGGAGTGAGCAGAAGCAAGGCTTACAGTCAAGAGCACTGACTGAATTTCCTTCTTCACATGGGCAGACTGTGGACCCAGGGATATTTGTGCTATTATGGTCTGTTTGTACTGAGTGCTGGAAGTGGTAAGTGGGAACAGTTATCCGTGGTTGCCCCAGCACCCGAGAGTCCCACCTGAACCCTGGAGCAGTGTTCCTCTGGCTTATTCGTGGATGCAGTTTCTCTTTCAGAAAGTGTGTTGCTGCAAGTTTATCCAGCAAGGATAAAACTGCAGTCCCAGGACCTGAAAACTTGACATTCACTTCTTGTGCTCTCTACTTCTTTTACATTTGATTGAATTTATCCACCAGAATCTTCGCTTGTTCTAACTTCCCCTTCGTACTTTACTTTCAGGTTTATTTTTATCTCTTCCTAACTGGCTTGAAGTTTGAACAAAACCTGAGATTGCCCTGTTCATCCTGTGGCTCCAACTCCTTGCTCTTCACACAGCAGGTGAATGGAGACCTATGGCACATAGTAATAGTCATCAGGTAGAAATTCCACTGAGAGAGGTTAGCACTGGTGGCATCAGAAGCTATGAGAGGGAGGCTGTGAGTGGTCTGTCAATGTCAGAAGGAGCTAGAGATCGAATTACAACTTAATATGCACAGTTGGGAGTGTTTCATTATTTATAACACATGCTTCATTTTTAACACTCCTCTGAATGCCAGATCATTCTTTGGACGGGTCTCCCATTCTGTTCACCTTCCGCGCTCAGCCTCCATCATTTAGAATATTTGAGCTGCTGCTGGAGGCAAGCTGCTCAGAGGGAACCAGGTTGCTGCTGTCATGTCAACTTCCTTTGCACAAGTCAAATCCAGGTTTCTCAGTAGGGTATTCCAGAGCTTAGTGCATTAAAAACGAAAAAATTTTGTGAGGTCATATGTCCAAAATGGAACTTATATGAGCTCAACGAGGGATTACAAAACAAACAACAATTGAAATAGTGGACTCATCCAACAAATATCTATTCCTCTGTGGCAGACATGATACTGGAGCTACAGAAAGAATCCTGAAGAATATACCTCCCCAAAGTATCTACAATTGGCCTTTCGAAGATGTGTTGCTTTGGCAGATGGATTATTTTGAGATGAAGTAAAATCAAGACCTTATAGGTTCATGAGAAGCTTTTACTACTCACTTAACTATCTAGAGGAATAATAAAAATTGGGGGTATTACCTAAAATTAAGATTTTTTTTCCCCAGAAGCAACCTTTCTATTAGAGAAACCTGTTTCTATAGCAGGGCAAGCATCTAATTGCTAAGCATCTGGTCTTCACCATATGAATTGCTCTCTCCTCATGTAAGTTCTCATCCTTTCTCCTTGAAGCCCCAGGCCCTTATCTCATTCTTTAACTCAGGATAAAGCCCTATTTTCCTTCATTAAGATTTGAATCCTTATTTTCAATGTAGATTCCTCATGCATAGGTAATTTAATTGATCTTTTTCTCCTGCTAATCTCTCTGATGATTGGATTACTTGACCTGCCAGAAAAGAACCTAGAGGACTAGGGGTGAATTGTTCCCTTTTCCACTACCCTTTGCTCTTTGGAACTTCCATGCTTGTTAGAGAAGTCAGACAATAAATAAGATAATAACAGTTTGTAGCTTACACTATAAAGGACTTAGAAGGTAACATGGTGTGACAGAAAAAGAAGGGTGGAAGAGGGAATTGACTGGCTTTTCAGCAGTGCTCTCCCTGAGGAGGGGGTGATGAAGTTGACTTAAGTATGACAATTTCCAAGTCACTAGTAGATTGTCTAAAAAGCTTGTTGGCAGGTTTCTGGCAGCTCACCGCACTGTTAATAATGAAACAGGGCGTGTGAATTCATATGGAGATTTTCCATGGAGGAATGTATTAGTTTGCAAGGGCTGCCATAGCAAAATAGCTCAAGCTAGGTAACTTAACAGAAATTTGTTTTGCCAGAGTTCTGGAGATCTGAAGTCAGAGACTAAAGGTGTTGACATGATTGGTTCCTTCTGAACCTACCTCCTTGGATTGTAGATGGCCATCTTTTCCCTGAGTCTTCATATTGCTCCTCCTTGTGTGTGCAAAGGTTTGTGTCTTAATCTCTTCTTACAGGGATACCAGTCATGTTGCCGTGGGATCCATCTTAGTGATCCCATTTTAACTGAGTTATCTCTTTAAGAACTTCTACAGGCATAGTCAGATTCTCAGATAAGGGTTAAGATGCAAACAGATGACTTTTGAGAGGACACAATTTCACCTGCAAGGTGAGGAAGAGAAGAACATCTGATTATAAATATTAGTGTGACTATAATTTAGGGAACGTCATATCATCATCTGGTCAATGTGCTACACTTTATGGCTGAGTAAAACCATCATTAGACGTCATGGCAGATCTTTTTGCATCCTTCAGCTAGACTGGGCTCAAAGGTGTAGATCCTACCCTCAGAGAGCAGTCTGAGAATCTGGAAATAGGCTGGCAAGTCTTAAAACTTTTTTTTTACATTATTTTAGCTCAGAAATAGATCTCTCTTCCAATCTGAAAAGATGCTATCACATAGTCCATATTTAATTGACTATGCATTAAGTAAAAGCCACCAGACAAATCATTGGAAAATGAAGTCCCAGTTAAAAAAAATATATTTGTGATACCTTCATAATTTTGTATCATACAAGGAAATCAATTGGCAATTTATTGAAAATCATGTGCTCAGCATTCTGCTACAGGGAACCTAGATGTATAACAATTGATTTATTGTTCTTTTCACTTAACACAAACTTATTGAATCATCATCGTGGAGTTCCTTTCATTGTCCACTTTTGGAGACACCTGGCTAAAGGCAGCCTGAGCATCATCTGTGATAATCCAGGTTGTTCTGTGCACTCTTACTGCACAATCTCTCTGAATCACAGTGGTGGGTGTTGGGACATGGTAAAGGAGAGATTCAGTGGGGTGAACTGCCTCACGGCTCAGAAAAGGCTCCGGGAAGATGAGCCTCTCCAAAAATGGGATTGTGAGGGACAAAATAGTCATACTAATAAAGGCAAAGGTGATGGGGGTCATGGCGTGCTAGTTACATTTGGGAAAAGAGAAAGAGAAGGGGTTCGAGAGGGATACTGGCTCCCAGCAAATTATTAGGCAAAGCATGTGAATCTTTGTGTTTCTATTAGTGAATCTCAGTAATGATATCTATAGCAGAAAGAAGGGCCAGGTCTTTGTTTTACACACACACATGCACACACACACATACAAAGCACACACGCAAAATTTTAGTCCCCTAGCAACTTACACTTACCTTAATTAGGTGTTTTCTTCTGTATCTGCCTTCACATTGGTCTGAGCACCAGAAGTAGGGTTCATAGGATATTCAGTAACTATTTGTTGAATTGGGAACTCATTCAATCAGTTTGGAGGTACTTGGAAAATACTTTCTTTGAATAGGTTCTTTTCCTATTTGAAAATGGTTGAAAATGTATACTAAATTCTGCAATAGTATCTAAATAGGATTCTAAAGTTCATTTGAATGCATGAGTGACTAAATTTGGCCCACAGAGAGAGGGGCATTTTACAGAGGCTATCTTTTATTGTCTTAAATATAAAGCTACTAAAAATGCATGAGAGAGAAACAGAATGAGAGAGCAAGAGAGTGTGATAAAGACAATTATTCTTCCCATAGATAGATTGAATTTAGTATTTAAAAAAGACAAGCGCCTTGGCCCCACACTCACCACAAGTACCAAAATACCACTTTCAAAGGCCTTCTCATCATCAGCGTTGGTGTCCTGGGATCAGGCTGGGGGAGGATAGAAGCTCGGGCCTTGTAGGGATGGGAACACAGAGTGTTGGAGGCTCTTATTATTCCCAGGAGTCAGAGGTCCTTGATGTGCCTTTCTCTGATGTTATGGGCTCCTATTGAACTGTGAGATTCATGTGAAATCAGTGGAAGTTCCATGAGAGTCAGGGAAATATTCAGGAAGAACTTCTGAGTCTTTAGACGTTTCAGCTGGTTCTCAGGAATTTTGTCCAAAGACTGTCTAGGGCAGATCTGACTCCTTTGGGAACACCAAGAATCAAGAATTTGGTAGGAAAATAAAAATCACTTCTGCAATGAATTATAAGTAAGTGATTCATCAATCATTATGTTTACCCTGAAATGAACAATATCAGAGACAAACTAATAATAGATAACATATATATTTAAAACCTCTTTATATCAAATTCAGTTAAGATGGCTTTTATTCAACAATAGCAGGTTAAATTTTGATATATCCTCATGATAGAGTACCTGTCAGTTATTGCATAGTATATCTTAAAACAATCTTAAGTACATGGGAACTAGTTGTGACAAAAATATTAAAATGGCTTAGAGTATGTAAGGACTAAAGACGCAACTGAACAAAGATATGTGTAGGAGAAAGCCACCAAAAGGTTAATGCTGGTATTTTAATGTGTAAGGATTTGCACATCTGGGTGGGTAACTGAGACCAATGGCGTTTCATTTCTTCTGTACTGTTTCCCTGTATTTTCCCTAAAAAATTTTAAATCATGAAAGTTGCAGGAAATAGAATAGTAAGGAGATTATGATACATGTCATAAAGTCTAAGTGAAGCTAACAATATGAAGTAATATCATAATTACTTCATATCTTTCTTTGAAACATACAAAAAATTCAAAATTACAGAAACCAGCTTTGATCCCATCCTTGTATCCCTCTTCTTTGTGCAAATCTCCCTGATACATATTTCAGCACATGTGTGTGTGGATAAAGCACTGCATTTACCAGGGAGAGCCATGTCACAAAATTCAGGCACTGAAATTAAAGTGGAAGTTATATGTACAATAGCCTAGAAAACTCCTTAAGAGTGGTGGGGACTTCATGCTATGTGGAAAGTGGGTTTCATGGTAAGAACTATCTAGGGCCATCAGGTAGCATCTGTGCATTAAGGAGGGTGGAGTCTCCAGAAGAACTCTGGTTTCTCTGTGCTCAGAGAGCTGCCATTCCATTCCTAAGCAGCTCACTGGGACTTTTATTTGACAAGTGACATTTTAATTAGCTTTTATTAAAAAACTATTATTTATTTTTATTCTTTAGATCACAACCTTGGTAAATGGTTTTAGGAATACCTCCCCCCTCTGGTGCCCCCTCCATTCTCTCACACCCCTCTCTTTGTTTGCTAATCTTGCATTAAGTCCATTAGTCTCTTTGTTTTCTGTGGCACTGTTCTATCCTTGGGTGAGGGACTGTGTTATTGGAACCAGGCGAACCTTGCTGATAGGTTTTCAGTCTTAAGTTTGCATTGGGCAGCCAGTTATATTTATTTGTTGTCTGTCCATGATTTTTTGTTGCAGGCCGTTTTCTCCAATCTCATCTCTGCTGTTTTGCTGCTTTACCTGATGGTTCTGATGTCAGATTTACAGGGTCTCGCCAGTGTCGGTGAAGAAGTTTCTCTGTGGATACTGGCGTCTGTGAATGGCCATTGGAGATCATCTCCTCTGCCTCATTTTGGAGCTTTGCTGTGGGGCCGATGCCCCCCATCTTTGGCCCTCCTCTCCTCTCCCATAGTGTGGGGAGGGGGCCTTGCTCTCCTAGAAGGCATCTCTGAAATGAGGTCTTGGGTCTTCCTGACCTGGTGAGCGCATAGGTGTGTATCATGATATTGTGTCTCTACAGTTGTTTCTCTTGTCTCGCATGCACTGGTTCTTTTGGTTGTCCATCTGCTGTGTCCAGAGCAGGCTTGTGGGCTGGATTTTTGCATAGTCCCTCTCCCGTGCAATGATGGGGTTTGTGTTGTGCATGTTCTTGCTCTTCTTGAAGATTAGCTGGAGTAAGAGTGAAATGGAAGGGGCATTTCCACACCCTCCTGCTGTCCCCTGCCTGTGGGCCAGTACCTCCCTGTGTGTGGGTGGGGCCCAGATGGCCAAGAATGCACCCTTCCATGCTCCCTTTGGGCTAGGATGGATGAACCATGCAGCTATCATCTGGTGGATGGGGCTAAAAAAAAAACAACTACACCCTATTCCCCCTCCTGGGCTCACCAGGCTTGGGGGCTTACTCAGGGTTCTTTACCACCTTTACTCCCCACTGGCAAGGGAGCTCTGACTGCTCAGGACCTGGGCAGCCCTTAGGAGGCTGCCCGCTGGTGGGTGGGACTCTGACATTTTAATTTGTTTGGGCTGCTTTTTCTTTAGATTTCCTGTCATTGGTAGCTCTAATTAATGCACTTGATGCATGTGATCCCTTTATGTATATATCACTTGCATTTTTCATGTATATTTCCTAAATAGTATACATATTTTGTGATCGTCTTGTAACCAGGTGGTACCATCTTGCACACATCCTTTTGCCATTTGTCTTTAAAAACCCTACAAGATATTTTTTATATTTACCCATGTTGATATTTTTAGCTACAAGTCATTAATTTTGAGTACTTTCCCATAATTCATCCCTATTCTTTCAGCACATTAACTTTTGTTATTTTATTATTGCAAAAAGAACTGTGACAAACATCTTTGCTTATATTTCATGGTGTGAAAGTATGAGAGTGTCTCTAGGTTAGACACTTAGTGGCTGAGTTTCTGGATGATGGAGAACATTCATCTTTAGTTGTAGTAGGTCTTACCAAAATAGTTGTTTCAAAATATACTCTTGGCAGCAGCATATAAAAGTTTCCACTTGTCTATATCCCAGCCACCATAGGATATCACTGGACTTTTCAGTTTATTTTCTTATCAGTAAGAAATTATATTTGTTATTTTAAGTTTCTCCACTTCCCATGGTGAAATGTAAGCTCCTTTATAATTCAGAAAGATAAATATTAAAATATCCCTCAGTTTGAATCTCAAGATATACATGAAGTTGCTTAAGAGAGTTTAGCCATGTCAAGTATCAGAGGGGAATCGTTCTCATCCATATGGTTCCCAGCTCATAGAGTTATCTGATTTAGTATTCTAGAAATATGTGGACAATACTACAGGGCAGTAAAGCTTTTGTTTGGCTTTAATACATTTTAAATGAGGATTTCAAAGTCACAGTTCTGAAGCCAATGGAACTGCCCACCTGTGACTATTTCTGGGTGACCTGCCACAATAATGTCTTATTCTGGAATGTTATGACTATTCTAACCCTATTGTTTACACTACTCTTCCAAAATATTATAAAATTGGAGAAATGTGGTTTTACTTGATGTGTCTTCTCCCCCCATAATGTCTTCACCAACTCTCCTCTAGGTGAGCATGTACCTCCCTTCTGCTCCCAGCTGCAACCCCTACCCACTCGCCTCCTTCCCTCCCCTCCCCTGACAGTGGGCCTGAGCTGAATCACACCCTATAGAACAAGCACTAAGCCAGGCTGACAGCTCATCATACTGACTTTCTGTCTTGAGGTGGTTGCTTTCTGAAGGGCATTTGCCTTTTAATAAATGGCTCTGGACAACGGAATTGTTTGAAGAAAGGAGGGGATCTTTCTGGGTGAATTTTGAGATACCTTGACAAATGAAAGACAAAGATTTGGAGGTTACAGATTCTGCTGCTGGTGCTCAAACTGCTCTACAGAATTTGCTGATATGAATCAACCTAGGAATAGATGACATGGGATGTGAAAGGGATGCGGACCTGGAAAGACAATGGCTGTCAGGTCTTTCTAACACACTAAGTTTGTTTCTCTCCAGAGCTTCAAAGCAAAATTTTAACAGTGGCAGGAAAAGCCTCTATTTTCTGGACACTCCCGCAGTCACACAAATGCACACACTTTAGACATGGGGGGGGGGAGCAGTGCAGCTGGCCAGACTGCCCATGCAGAGCACTTACAGAAGAGATTGGATCCCACTAAGACCAGGTTACCAGACCAAGTGACACCCAGTGGCTCTGCAGAGGGAGAACATTAATTTAGAGCAGTAAATAGGAGGCTAATTGATAATGAAATCAGGTCTCCAAAGAAGGAGGGGGCAGGGGACCAACCAACAAACCACACAGGTACGTTTCACCGGCTTGTAGCAGTTGCCACTCAAATTGCTGTTTAACGAGGGATTTTATTAACAAGGGAGCTCAACAGGGAAAACGAAATGTCCTTAAAGCCACAAGTGGCAGTTATCTTACCCCAGTCACCATTCTCTGTCCCAAAGGTTCCCAAGACACAGTCCAATGATGGTTCCTTTATTTGCCCCTCTGAACCTCAGGGGTAGGCACTTTCGCAAGTCCAGTCTTTCTCTGGCGACCTCTCTTTTCTTCTTTTCTCCCCAGAATATTCCACACTGCTCCACTTCTCCAAGGCTCTTCAGGCTTCTTCCACAGTTGCTGATGCAGAGATCAGCTTTCCAAATTGCTGGCCATCTCTAGGTACCAGCTGTCCATATCACCTTGCTACAATGCCATACTCTCCACACTGGCCACTCTGCCAGATACCATGGCTCCTTGTCACGTCCAGCTCACTCTTCCAGGGGACTTTTGCCCAACCTGGTCACTCGGGATACTCTTTGCCCACCTGCCATTCTCTCCTCTCCTCTCCCAAAGGTTCTCTCTCTCTCCAAAAGTTCTCTTTCCTCCCCAAAAGGTCTATCTTCCCCTAGTCTCTGCTCCTTGCCTTTTTACCCTCCTGCTTCGTCTCCAACTTTCTGTCCCAACTGCTCCTTCCGGCAGTTTAACTGCCACACCAAAGGGAGGGAGGGGCTAAGTGCCGCAGGTCAATGGGGAGGAGCACCTTTAAGGGGGAGGGGCTAACTACCACCAGCCAATGGGAGAGGAACACCTTTAGGGGGAGGAGCTAACTGCCACCGCCCAATGGGGGAGGAGCACCTTGTCAACTGCCACAACCCGGGGTGGTGGGGAGGGGCACCCAGTTTCAATAAGAAGACTAATAACCAGGATAAAAGACCAAATCTTGGGAGGAAGGAAAAGAATTTAGAGCCATCTGACTGACTCAGTTGGTATGGAAAGACTGAAGATGAGGAACGAGGAGACTTGGTTGCTAGGTCCAGTTCTGCCCTTTGATTGGCTGTGGGCTCTTGGGTTGTTCCTGGGCTCTTAGAAAGGTGGGCCATCTAGAACTCTCTGATGTCTCCCAGCCTCTACCACTCCATCATTCAAAACTAGGTGACATTTTTTTCCCAACTTAGGATAGGAAGTAAGAACCTGTAAGAGTGAGCAAGTTCTCATAAAAATAGAACTGATTCTAGAACCTACAGAACATAGCACACGTATTACATGTCAGCATCATTCTAAATCTTCATGTGTATGAGTGGGCAATTTTCATAACAACCCCCTGTGATAGACACTGTCTTATCTCTCTCTGTTTTTCAGATGAACAAATCAAGACTTAGAAAGATTTCATAAAATTTCCCATCTCTGTAAGTTTTATTAACCTCCTGTGACTTGGTATTGTCATCTGTAAAATAGAAGTATCCAAATATCCCCTTTCTGCCCCATAGAGCTAGATAAGCATTTGGTGTAATAATGGCTGAAAAATTCTTCTTAAAATTGTTTATATATTTTATTTACATAGATGTGAGGCATCACTAAGGATGTATTTCAGTAGAGACATCACATGTCAGTTAAGCCCTTATCTAGTACATGGTGTTGCGATGGGTGAGTGGGATAACTTTGTTATCCTACCTTTACTATTGCCAGAGAAGAGACATATTTTACTTGTCATGGATGCCTAATATACAGTCTTATGCAAAGATTGATCAATCTCTTCTCCCCACCTCCATAGAGAGATAGATAATTTATATAGCTAGGGCTTTTCTCTGTCTATGTCAGTATATCTATCCATCTATCTACCATCCATCTTTCAGTCTGTACATATTTCCATCCATCCATCCATCCATCCATCCATCCATCCATCCATCCATCCATCCATCCATCCATCCATCCCAAATACCTCTACTTACAGGTGCAATGTTCTAATGAGTACTGTTGATATCAGTGGCATCTTCATGTGGTGCCCCTTAAAATCATCATTTCTTCCTGTTTCTGGAGACACAGAGTGACATAATTTCATACTAATTTTTGTCATTTCCCCCCCCATAATTTTGGTTTAATACAATTTGGAGATATAATTCTTACTATTTAAAATTTTATTCTTTCTTTGAAATAACTAGCATTATATTCTTTGAGAAAATTAAAAAAAACTATAGCTGAACTTTGGTCAAATTAGTATAGCCCTGTTTTCTATGCCTTGAGTCAACTTGCAAAAAGGTAAGGTAAATGTTAAAGGTATTTAGTTATTTGTCCATGTTATAATTTCAGTGTAATCATTCATGTAGAGAGATTTATACATTAGATTTGCTTTAAAAAAGCATCCAATGGCAAAGTGGTAATATAAATTTTCTTTGTTCTGTTATATTTCTGAAGTGTATTTAAACTTAAGTTATAGTGGGAAAACTTACATGCCACAGCTTCTTAATGCTATACATTTATTTCCCTTTGTTCATACAAATTCAGTTCTATCAGAAATAACAGTACTGCTGTGAGCTACTTCTACATATGTTACTCTTCTCATATGAATGCCTGGAAACCCAAAGTAAGATTTCCTTAGGAGAAGTATGGAGATTTATTTATTTTATCTATAGTACATTTATTTACTAATATTTGACACATACAGCAGAATATACACACATGTATACACTTCTAAGTATGAATAAAACTATAAGAATAAATACCCAGGAAATTACCTGTCACCATGTAAATAACCTCATTTGACTATCTAAGGACCCATTTTCCGCAAAACAGCTGATTTGTGCTCAGTCATGCTCTTTCTGTTTTCTTTAATTGGCTTATTAGGGCATAATTCAAATAGCTTATCACTCACCTATTTAAATTGTGCTAGTTCTTATTCTTAGGATAGTCACCCTGTACAGTTCTCACCACAATCAACTTTAGAACATTTTCATCATTCCCTATAGTAATGCCATCCCTATTAACAGATACTAACCTTTCTTCCTCAATTCCTGATCCCCTCCTCTTGTTTTTAAAATAGACCTCGTAGCATGGATGCACTACAAATTTGCTTTTGCCACAATGTATATTTAGCTTTGGTTTTACTCTGCTTAACAATTTTCTTCATATACTTTCAACACTTTTCCCCACTCAGCATTATGTTTCTAAGATTCATCCATAGTTGGGTAACATCTTTTTATTAATTCATTTTCATAATGGAATAAATCTACTGTTTCAATAAACTGCTACTCATCCATATTCGTCATACAAATTGGGTTTATTGTTCATCTATTGCTGTGCGGATTCTGACTGTGTGAGCCCGCTCGTGTCCCCACATGTAGATATTTAAGAGCTTTCTGTTATTGACCTGGTCATGTACATTTTGGTTGCAAGTTTAGCTTTACAAAATAATGTAATTTTATTGTAAAGTAGTTACAACTCATTAGTTGAGTAGTGGATTGTTTTTCCAAACTTAATTTTTGCTAATCTAATGTTACTCATTATGCTTTAATGTTTCCTTGAAAGTGAGATCGAGTTTCTTCTCACAGTTTTGTCTTGTTTTTACCAGTCTTGTTTGCTTTATTTTATTTACATATATTTTATTATATATAAAATATATTTTATAAGGTTTTATTTATATATATTTATATTTGTGCATATGTATGTATATGTATATATATATACACACCACTAAATGATAGAAGACAATCACCAGAAGACATATATAATAGAAATATGCATATATTTCTATGATATATAAGAAATATATATAAAATATTTATATACAATGTAAAATATAATATAAATATGCATAAATATATATGTAAAATATATTTATATATAAAATATATAAATATATAAAATATGTATTGTATATAAATATATATATATTTCTTCTGGTGATTGTCTCCTATCATTTAGTGGTAAGTATGTAAAAATATATATTATAATTCTTTTCACTTTTGAGTTAGTTATTAAGAAGTATATTTTATGTTTTTATACATCTATTTAAAAAGAATCGACTTCTCATTTATTATTTTCTAACTTGGCTATATCTTGGTTATAGCTAAGAATTTGCTGATGTTTATTTTTGTCTGATCAACTTTTTGTAAATGTTCCATATATGCTTTAGTGGACTAACTAGTCTCTAATTGTTGGGTACATATTCTATTTATGTTCTTTAAGTCAAGTGCATTGATGGTAAATTTAAATTCGATTTATTTACCAAGTTTTGTCAGCTTGAACTTTAAGTGACAGAAATTTGTTTCAAAATGTTTCACTATTATGATAGCTTTGCTTATTTTTGTTCATGATTTCAGACTTTAACACTATTGCTCTTTTATAATGTGTGTTCAGATTTACAAATGTCTTCTCTCTTTTCCTTTTTAACATTTTCTTCTTGTATTGTAGACATATATTGAATAAATTTTTATTTCCTGAAATAGATCTTTGATTTTTGAAGATCTACTGAGTAAGCTCTCAGTGTTTGTTTACTTTAATATGTCCTTATTTCATCCTCCTTCTTAGAGGGGATTACTACACTATGTCTACACGTGAACTTGTTTTTGCCCATGTATTTAACATAAATTTTGTATCATGAATCTGAAGATTTTTGCCATTCATCAACTATAGAAAGTCATCAGGCTTTATTTTCTTGAATATTGCTTCTCTGCAATTCTTGTCATCTTCTCGTTGAGAATTTAATTAGATCATTTCTTAACCTTCTCATTTTGCTCCATACTTCATCGTCTCTCTGCTGCCTTATAACTTTTTAATATTTATCACTCAGTTCTCTAATTTTTTCTACAGCTATATATAACCTGATGTTCAATATTTCAATCTAGTTTAAATTTAAATTTAAGTTCTTGTATTTTTTATTTCTGAGAGTTTGAGTCACAACTTGCTGTAACCTTCCTGATAATTTTGTAAAATCTCTTCTTGCTTGATAATTTAGAAAAATTACATATTAAAAACCATTTTATACAAGTTTTATATTCTCTGCTTCAGAATTATTCCAATTATTGAAACTACCAGTAAGCTTAATCTATGGCTTGTGTTTCTGTTGGATTCACTGATAGCTGCTTATTTCCTTGTGTCCTCAATGATGTGTGTGTGTGTGTTCATATGAACTCCTACTTGATTTAACTTAATCTCTAGGAACCATATGAACCCCAATGGGAATGGTGTCTTTCAGACAGGATTTGTTTTCTCCTCTTGGGAGCTGGGATTGAGATGTACAGACCGGGAACCCCTGGCTGCTTTGGAGAATTCATTCTAGTGCAAATTTCCAGAATCTGTTTCCTCAGTTTACAGCATTAACGGAATTTAGTCAACTAATCCCTGCACCAATTTTGGAATTACTCAGTTTAACTCCAGATTTGGTCTCCTTGTTTTTCACCCCTCTAGCTTCAGGTTTCCTTCCTATTACTTGTCTTTTTTATCTTCATCTTAAGATTTTCCTTACTTTATCAGGTTCCCTACACTGCTTTTAAAGTTGTAGTTTATCTAGGATCAGTGTTTCCCTACTCTTTTATTATCAAGTTCTGATATCCCAGCTCATTTTCTCTTAGGGCAGTAAATACAGCTTCCAGGTTCATGAGTCTCACTTGTATATTTTGGGCTTTCCCCATGTGCCAGGCTGTGCACTCTCTAGTGTAAGGAAAGCTTTTCTTCTGGAGAGTTTAGTTGGAAAAATGGACATGTTGACCAGTAACTATTTTACAAGTTACTGTAAAATGTGTACTGAAATAGAAGCATGACTGTAGTGTATGGCAAGGGCTAAGGAGTGAGGGCTTCTTCCAACTAGGAGAAGCTGTGAATTGTCAGGCTCTCAAGATCAAGTTCATGCATTGAATATAAACTTCCATTTCATAACAGTCCAAGGGTGTGCAGCTGGGCAGGAGCTAAATCAAGTCTCTTTCATGTTGAGAGTGACTGATGTGAAGGGCACAAGCTTACCACAGAAATCTGAGGAAACATTCCAGACAGCCCATGCTGTGCTTCTAGTCACAGACCTCCACTTGTACTAGGAAATTATTTAGAAGGTGCATGGCTGAGAAAAGGTGGAACACATTTAGGTATTTCAAATATTTTTCAGGAAAAATTTACCAGTGCTTATCCTGCTATTAAAGGGAACTTCTGAAGTCACTACTGTTTGTCTACTGGTGTTTCCCATTATAAACCTATTTTAAGAGGGTTTTCACTTGACTGTAAAAATTCCCTCTAGGTGAAAACGTGGCAAGCCAGCATATTCTCTTTGAATAATGGCTGTCTTGAAAAAAAAAAAAAAAGATTTGGTTTACATTAGCTAAGCTCTTTGAAAGTCAGAAGACAACAAAGTCCTTCGTATTGAAGATAATTGATTCTTTCTATAGATGTTTTCATTCCTTAACTGCATGAAAGCTAAAAAAAAAAAATCCAATAATTAAACTTATTTGTCTCCTTAATGTGCAAAACAAATATCCAATTTTAGATATGAAGTCTTAATGCAGTGTGCCAAAATTACAGTACTAAAGCTGTATAATGTCTACTAACGGAATGTACTTTTAGTTTTTTAAGAACAGTTGCAGTTGTCAGAGCCAGTTGGCTAAAGTATAATCCAGTGTATGCAACTAACACAAAATTAGGCAGCTGTCTTGCTCTTTAGACTCAGAGTAGCTCTACTGAGAATGAATTATGTTGTAAAAACCCCAGCGATAATCAGAGCAAGCAATTAATATATTTCACGAAAGGTAATAATATGTTTGGTATTAAAGAAAAAAAGGGGGAATAGAGGAGGTGGTTTCACTCAAAGGCAGTGTTGTGCTGCTTAAGACACTGGGGATAGGAAGATAAAACTGGTGTTTTCTTGGCAACCTGTTTCCACATGTTTTTTGAGGTGCTGAACACAATGCTCAGGACTCAAGCAATGGAATCTTGGGTATTAGTAGATGGCTTCTCTTGGTGCTTAAACAAAGAGAGTCACCTGGTCTACCAATGAAAGCAGAATCGGTTTTATCATATGTAGAGTGACTTGGTGTCTATATCTACTTTGAGAAAAGCTCTACTTTGTAGATGTAGTCGAGGTATATGACTCTCTGCTGTATTCATAGCAACCGGAGTAGAAGAGAGTCTTGTTCCAACCCAGTAAAGTTTTGGAGATGAGAAAGAAATGATAGATGGAGAGTGGATGAGAGGTTGCTAGGGAATGGTTTGAGGTGAAGGTGGGCTAGCAATAAAAGGGCAATCTGAGAAGAATTTTGTGATGGAAAGGTTTTGTACCTGACTGTGTCAATGATAATATTTTGGCTGTGATATTTTGCTTTAGTTTTTGAAGATAATACCATTGTAGGGAGAGGAATAAAGAATAGGCCGGGCATGGTGGCTTATGCCTTTAGTCACAGCCTTTGGAACGAGGCCGTGACTAGGTCACGAACTTGAGTCTGGGGTTCGAGAGCCACCCGGGGCAACATAGTGAAATCTATTCTCAAAAAATAGCTGGGCATGGTGGTGTGAGCCTGTAAAGCTGAGGCTGGGGATCACTTGATTCGGTGGTACCCCGGGCAATGTGAGCCTGCAGTTCCCAGGAAAATAGCAAGACCTAGTCTAAAAAAAAAAAAAAAAAGCTGGAATTTCTCTATGTTTTAAATTGATTATTTTCCCCAGTTACAGTAAGATACAGTTGACAGATAAATTACTTAAATACTTAAATTACTTAAATAAGTAACCTTTATAAGCAAATGATCATGTCTCAAGGTTAGGAAACAGAAACCTCAAAACAACCAATCCCTAAGAGCTGATCAGACTTTACTAAATAACTCAACAGCTTAAATCATAGCCAATGAAATAATTTCCCCACTGTTTCCCCCTAGTCTCTATAAGTCTTTCCTCCAGCTCTTGGCACTGGTGTGCGCCTAAGATTCTCAATTTGAATTAAAATTTGCTCAGATAAACTCTTAAAAATTTAATGTGCCTTACTTTATCTTTTAATGTAACATTGTATTTCTTGAAGGACTACAATGTGATGATTTGATGATGAATTGCTATGGGTATATCTTGCTAAATGAGTATCATAATAAAGTTAGTCAACACATCTATCACTTCACATAATTACATTGTGTGTGAATGTGTATGTATGTGTGTGTGTGTATGTATTGAGAACTTTTAAGATTCACCCTATTACTTTCAAATATACAATACAATGTTGTTAACTAAAGTAAACTTATACCTCCAGATCTTAAGGATTTAATAACTGGAAGTTTGTATCACCTTTGATCACCTTTGTACCTTGTATCACCTTCACCCATTCCTCCCCAAACCCTAAGTTATTTCTTACAACTTCATTTGACTCTCTAATAATATAAAAATAGAAATTTTAAATAACAATAATAATAATAATAATAATAATAATAATAATAATAATAATATTGGGTTTACTTGTACAATATGTATAATGAAAAGCATGAATGCTAACAACTGGCATCTTGTAGAACAGGCATCAGTAAGCTATGGCCACAAGTTAATAGCTAACTCTGACATAGGGTTTGTTTTGTAAAATAATCATTTATCAGTGCACAGCTTTGCTGTCTGTTGTCTGAGGCTTGTGTGTTACCATGAGAAAATGAATAGTAGCAATGGCGACTATATGACCCACAGAGCTAAAACATTAATTCCCTTTACAGAAAAAAAATGATTGACCTCTGAGCTAGAATGTAAACTCTTGTAGGGCAAGTGAAGTTTCTTGTGAGCATGTTTAGTACTGTATGCCCTGGCCTACTGCCTAACACATTGCAGGTGCAAAAAAGTTTTATTGTTGAACCAAGGGAGCTACATAGAATGAGAATGTGAGTTTTCTTGGAGAAAAAGATTTAAAACATCATCTTAGGGTCATGAGTAAACCTTTTCCAAAGGTCATGCCAATTGCAAAACAATGAAGCCTGCTTTTTTAGACAGAAAATAAAATGTGGATTATAAACCAGTGAAATGGAAAGTTATTAAAGGCATGAATTAATTGTGTGTAGGGCCTGATATAACTCTAATTTACCACTAGTCAGGTATAGTTTTTCCTATTTAAGTGCATGATTTCCTATTTAAGTGTGTGGTGTGCAGCAATAGTTCAATCTTTGAGGTATGCTGAGACTTAAGTAACTAAAACTGATGAATTTGATGGAAAGTTTTCTACATGTTTATCAGGAAGACACCTTGTTGACTCATTATAATATTTTTCTTGTTAGCGAGAAACAGCTATTACAAACAGGAGTGAGACATTTCAAACTTTTGAGTTGTTATAGTTTTGAAATGTTGAGTTTACCAGTGAAACTTTCAAATTAAATGAACTCTAGCATATTCTGGAAGGTGGAAATGTCTTTTGGTATTATAAGCATCTAAATTGCTGGCTAAATTTGGACTTTCTACAAGGAAGACTAATTTTATCATACTATAGTCTCAAGAATAATTTCCAGGGAATACGGTTGGCATTGGGAAGGTGAGAAGAGGAAGTGAGGAAAGCAGTTTAGAACCAGTCAAAACTGGATTTAAATCTCTGGGCCAGGGATGATTTAATTATATTCGCTGTGGCTCATCTGAAATGAGAAAGTGATTAGTGTCTTGCGAGGATTAAATAAAGACAGTGTTTAGGACATGGTCCATACTCATAGACCCTCATCAGATTGTCAGCACCCTGTCCTTTGACCAAAGAAGGATGTTCCAGAGAAGTGCCGAAAGAATCCCATTCCCTGGGTGACATCTCTTAGCAGTTCCCCAGGGTTTGTGAGGATTGCTATTTGTATTGAGCTGAAGCATTGGTACAGTCTATGGAAGTGACAGGCTGCCATGATATTTCTGAAGGTCCCTTTTATTTGTGACAGAACCTAGCTATCTAAACAAAAGAAACTAAACTCTCTCCTTGGTGGGGTGCATTCTGCTAAAGAGAAATTTCCAGAAAAGTTCTCATTGGTGAGGCTGCCTTAATCTGGAGCTGACGCGAGCTTGGTGACCTTACTGGGGTCCAGTCATTGAGTTCCTTGTCCTCCCCTCCCCCTCCATTTTTGGCGTTCTCGTTCTCTCTCAACCCACAGGCAAGTGGTTGCCCAAATTGTTTAAAGATTTTTTAAAAGGTTCCGCAACATTCTACAACAAAGAAAACTTTAGTTTTTTAAAGAAAATTTAAATATTGTTTAACATAGACTTTCTGAACTTACTTGATCTGGAAACTCTTTTCATATAGTACCTCTAATACTCATTTTGAGCTGACAGGGGGAAGAAACAGGGATAAATATTTCAAGGTAAAATGAAAAGAATAGGTCAAGCTGCAATATATAGCACTGTAACTGAGACGGAGAATTTAAAATCAAGATATAATGAACATGGCAGGGTCTAGAAAGACACATAGAGAAAGCACTAAGTACCCTCCTAAATAAAAAACGATTTTTTTTGTTACAAAGTCATTATTATGACTGGGACTCCATTTCTTTTAGCAAGTTGAACTCCAGGCAATAAGAAACAATATCCTCCTAGAGAAAGAGTTTTACCCTTTCTAACACCTAAGGGTTTGACCTTGAGTCAGCTCCTACAGTAACAAGGTACTTGCTGTTAGTTTTACCGCCAGCTTGTCAATGAGAATGGCCACATCATGAATCCAGCATGAAGCAAAATCATGATGAAGTACATTTACTATGAATAACAATTTATTATTATAGTAAAACATCTTTAAGGAGAAAATGTGACAAGAGAAAAAGCAGACAGAAGGTACTGTGACTATCTAGGGACTATTACCTTATCCAAACTAGGGAAAAATAATAAAGCAAATGTCAAGACTGTGGATGGTCATTTTGGGATCAACAACTAATATAAGAACACAAGCTTATCTGATCATAAAATTACCTAAAAGCCACCAGGCAAGGCCAGTATGGTGCATCCACCAGTTTTGTATTTTCAGGAAATCTTTTTAAATTATTCAAGGCTTCCAGTATTTCCCCCCCCCCCATTTCCTTTTGTAGCCCTATTTGTCATTTTTTTAATTTCCAAGA
Organism: Uropsilus gracilis; assembly: GCA_004024945.1. Lineage (NCBI taxonomy): Eukaryota > Metazoa > Chordata > Mammalia > Eulipotyphla > Talpidae > Uropsilus > Uropsilus gracilis. The sequence goes on from PVHY01009078.1 coordinate 20,442, forward strand.
CCAAAAGCCACCTTGCCAGAAAAATCATCCACCAAAGAACTCCTGTTTTCTCTTCCCCAAATGGTCATTAGTTTCACTCTGAATTATTTTATTCACTTTAAAAATGTTGAACATTATAGGGAGAAACAGAACTGAGGAATGGTGTGCTTCCAGCTGGTATGTTAATTGGACACTGTTTATTCAACAGCAGCATTAAGAGTATAAAAACCTCATCACCAGTCCTCTCTGAAAAGCCTTTGCAAATAATAGCACTTATATAAAACTTAAGGCCTGAATGTTTCTTGTTTATGAGTAACATAGTATTAGCATATTAAAATCATTACTAACCAGTGCTGGAATATGTGTTCGGAAGCCTGTCACTGTGCTAATGGGACTAGTCTTGGAAACTCTGCATCTGCCACAGGATTAATTACTCACATAAAACATTATCAATTCCCCACATCTCCTATGTGAAGGAGCTGCTGCTAGAGTGATTAATGGCCCTGAATGATGTACAAAGGAATAAATGCGAATGTTACCCAGTGGATTGAGAGATCTGCTCTTGATTCATTTTAGAACAAGTTGAAGAACTTGATGGTGTAACATTTGTTTCTCAAGGCCCATAAGCAATTAAAAAGACATGTCTGGCAGAATCTCTGGGAAAGTGTTTAAATGGCCAAGGCCGCTTCCCCCCAGGGGGCTTTGTGTAGGAGGAGACAGGGCAGAGGCGAAGAGGTCATGAAGAAACCCAGACACCAGATTAGGTGAAGTAGCTGCTGTTGATTGAAGCCAGGTTTTCTGGGTCCTCACTCCTTCCATTTCCCCTTTGTGAAAGTCTGGTTCAGGGATGGCTTCCAAGGTCTGTGTGGGCTTCCGTCCCTCTTACCGGTACACTTTCTGCTTGACATAGCTGTGGTGGATTCCATTTTGAGAGAGTGGAGGCAGGGAATCATTTGAAGACAATTTATTGTTTACAATTAAAACTAGGAGATTATAGTTCAAAGGTGAGAACCCAGCCTGCAATTAGGCTGGTGAGAAGATTTAAACAAGCTATTATATGACAATTACCACAAATGGGAACAGGAGGTAATCTATCGATTGCTTCCCTTCGCGCCTCTCCTGTCTCTCCATCATTCCAGTCCAGGGTCTTTGCTGGTTGCTCCATCCCCCCACCCAAGTCTGGTAGGGTGGCCAACCTGTTTTGACTCTTTTGCATTTCAGCCTTTCCAAACAAAAGTAGGAATTAGAAAATTCACCCCATTTAAATGGTTCTACCTTCTTCTTGGGAGACATAGTCTCACAACTGGAACTTCGGGGGTTAAAGTTACAATTAGCACCGAAGAAGCCAAGACAGTTGGAAAGTCTCTAAGCATCATTATAATTGGAGAAGCAACTGCAATAAAGTTAGCGGTAAATTGGATATCAGATGATGAGTTGTTTGTAACTAGCAAACCTAATGAAATCTAGGGAGGGAAAGGAAGGGAAGGGACAATCTGGCTACTTGGTTGACCAAATTCATGAGCATGTTATTTAGGAAGGTGACATTGCTTAGCAAGGCAGGTTATTCAGGAAGAATAACATTAGAGGTACAGCCTGTTTAGTTCTCAACCCCCTTAAATTTCTGCTGCCCTGCGTCAACATTGAAGTGCTATTTCATTTTTTCCAGATCATCTGTACAATTAAAATTTTGGTTTGTGTTTCCCCCACCCCATGATCCCAAAGGGACTTTTATTTATTTATTTTAATTTATTTCTTATTGATATTTAAAAAGTTGAGACAATTATGTATATGATTTAGGGGTCTAGCTCCACACCTCTTCAGAAGCATGTTACCATGCCACACCCACCACCAACGCACCCATAGTCCTCTTTATAGTTCATCAGAACCCTTCCATCCTTTGTTCACTGCCCTTCTCCTCCCCCTTTGGTAAACACATTTCTTTAGTCTGATTTCTAAGATTTTTTTTGGTTTGGTTTTCTCTGATTCTTTGTTTCTCTATATTCTGCATATGAGTGAAATTATCTTGTATTTGTCTTTCTCCTTCTGACTTAATTTCCTTAGCATAATCCCCTCCAGTTCCATTCATGTTATTATAAATAGCAAGCTATCATCTTTTTCAATAGCTGAATAATATTCCACTTTATATATGATATATGTTCTGTCTGATGTATAATAAATGATATATATGGTATATAAAATATATATATATATCATTTATTATACATATATATCACTAGTCTTAGTCCACTCATCTGTCATTGGCCACTTGGGTGTTTTCCCTAACTTGGCTATTATAAATAATGCAATGAACACAAGAGTGCATATAATCCCTTGAATTAGTGCCTTTGCATTCCTTGGGTAGATGCCTAGGAATGGGATGTCTGGATCATGTGGTAGTTCTATTTTTAACATATTGAGAAACCCCCATGCTGCTTTCCATATGTGCTGGACCACTCTACATTCTCACCAACAGTGCATGAGGCTTCCTTTTTCTCTACATTGTTGTCAGTGCTTGCTGACATTCTATTTCTATTTTTTATATAAGTCATTCTCTTCAGTGTTACAGGGCGTCACACTGTGGTTTTGCTTTGCATCTCCCTGATAAGTGATGATGCACATTTTTTCATGTGCCTGTTGGTCCTCAGTATGCCTTTTGAGAAGGATCTTTAGCTGTTTTGCCTATATTTTGATTGGGATATTTGTTTTCACTTTGTGAAGTTGTATGTGATTTTTTTTTGTAGACATTGGCTATTAATTTCTTGTTAGATGAAAGATGTGCTTAACTGTGTTCTTAAATGTCCACATTTTCCCTCTCACACAGATAAAAGATACATCATCAAATGCAGGTTATAGGCATTCAGATTTTCTAGGGTCGTACATAGACCTTTCATCTTGGCTGTAACGGGAAAGGGAAAAGGGAAAAGGAGAGGAGATTGAGAGAGAGGGGGGGGGGAGAGAGGAAGAGAGGGAGAGAGAGGGAGGGAGAGAGAACCTGAAGAGTACATGTTGTTGGGTAATCCAACAAGAACTTTGAATTGAGCCTGGAGTTGAGTTGTTGTTACTAAGACCCTTGTAACTACGTTGAAACTTAAGTTTTGTGGTTAAAACTTTGCAAATTATAAAATTCAAGAGGCTGTTTCATGGTGAACTGTTCAGATGTTGGCTTGGATATGGTTCAAATTAGTGTTGGAGGGGGTGCACCAGAGACTCCCCATGCAGCATGACATCACTGACCTTTTAGAGTGTCAGTGCTGCTACTTACTAAGACATGTGTTCTTTCAGATGATAGCCCAGCATCCTGGTGATTTAATATGGTCCCTTTTTGGTTCTGAGCTTAAGACGCAATAGAGCTTTTTATAATGAAATTGCTCAAGTCTCAAATAAGAACATAAAAAAAAAAGGCCTTGCAGGAATTGTGGCTTCCTTTCATTCTCTTTGTAATTCCAGTTTTAGGATTTATTATAATAAGTAAAAATCCTCTGAAGTCTACATCTTCTAACATACACTGTTAGTGCTTCAAAAATCCATGTAAGTATTTTCACCAGAATTGCTAAACCTTGAGGGAAGCAGGTCTGACGATTGAGCGTCTGGCTGGAAATCATTTACTATCGATGGTCACTTGGCTCAAGATTGTATCACTGAAATGACTTAGGAAGAAAAATCAATAATACTCACATATTGTGCAGTCCTCTTATAGGATCATCTGTTTTACCTAGCAAAATTATCCCTTGTTCCAGATCATTCTTTTGAAATCAAAGAAGAAAAAAAGGGAACCTAAATCAGCTTTTTTCTCTTACAGCTTTATTGTATTTCAGGTTCCCTTTGTGTGTGTGTGTGTGTGTGTGTGTGTGTGTGTGTGTGGGTGTGTGGGTGTGGGTGTGGGTGTGGGTGTGGCTGGGTGATGCAAAACCAAATCTCATGGAGAAATAGAAGCAGATATAAGTAGTGTGGAAAACTAATGTTGATATGTTGCTTCTATAATTTCAGCTGAAACATGTTTTCAACTGATAAAAGATTCACTTAATGCATGTTTAATCACATCTCAGTTTCAAAATGGTGGAAAAATGGAGACATGGTTTTATCCCCATAGGAATATTCTTATGAGTGGGGTGTTCACTTTACACACACACACAGACATACACACAAGACATAGTGGGTCACCTCTGCTCACTTCTCAGATAGATGTCTACACTCTCATGTTTGTACCCTAGCTTGTACCTGTAGCAAATTCCAGATCAGGGTTCTGATGAGATGAGATGCCAGGGATTCTGTCTCATATGGGAGAGAAAAAAAAAGAACTTACTGGGATGGGAAACTTAAACCCACTGCGAGAATACAGATGCCAAAAATGGACAAAGGAATTTGCTGGACCAGAAATCCCCTTTTTGGGAAAAAAATTTTGCCCTCTACAAGAGTGATAAGGGTTTAATAACGAAGATCCACAAGGAACTCACACAACTAAACAAAAGCAAAACAAGAAGCCCAATCAAAAGATGGGGAGAACTAAAAAGACACTTCTCCAAAGAGGAAATACAAATGGCCAACAGGCACGTGAAAAATTGCTCAACGTCACTAGCAATAAGGGAAATGCAAATCAAAACCACAATGAGATACCGCCTTACACCAGTAAGAATGGCCCACATCAATAAAACAGGCAACAACAAGTGCTGGTGAGGATATGGAGAGAAAGGAACACTCTTATACTGCTGGTGGGAATGTAAACTTGTCTAACCACTATGGAAAGCTGTATGGAGGACCCTCAATTAATGAAAATGGAACTACCATTTGACCCAGCAATTGCTCTCTTGGGAATCTGCTCAGAGGAGACCTCAATGCTTGTACAAAGGAACACCTGTGCTTGGATGTTTACTGTAGCACTATTTATAATTTGGAGGACTTGGAAGCAACCTAAATGCCCCAAAACAGATGATTGGATGAAAAAAAATGTGGTATATATACACAGTGGAATATTATTTGTCAATTAAAAATGACAAATTTGATGATTTTATGATAACATGGATGTACTTAGAAGAAATCACATTAGCAGAAACAAGTAAAAAAAAAGACATAAACCAAATGGTTTCACTAATATATGGGATATAGGGAAAAAATAAACAAAAGCCACGAGGAAAAGTCAAAAAGTCTTCGAGCAGAGGGGAAAAGGGGGGGATGGTGGAGGGGGGTGTGAATCCCTGGGATTACAATAATGTGAAATTTATATATAAATAAACTCTAAAAAAAAAAAAAGAAAGAAAAGAAATCCCCTTTTTGCTCCACAGGACAAGTTTAAAAGAACAATGACCCCTTGTTTAGAATGACCTGGAACTCTCCTTGGTGCTGAGGTAGCACCTGCAGAGATGCTCTCCACATGCTGCTGGTCTTGGTAGGCCTGTGTGTTGTGCTGCACCAGTAATTCCCAATGTGTGCTGTGCACCGCATTCATGGTAAGAATGTTGTTCCTCTTGAAAGTGGTCTCTGTACTCCTCGCCATCTCTTCTCTTGGCTTCTGGAACCCAGATGATCCCATCTCTACCTCCACCTCCCCTTCTGTTTTTCTTAGTTTAATGAGGTGGAAACTGTAGATATGTTTATTCTCTTATGTGAATTTTACGTGCATTTCTAATTACTAGCTTTTGAAAATTTCAGGTCTACTTTTCATTTGAGACTCAATACATCCCCTGGTGGAAAGGGCAAAAAGATCCATTCTACTCTCCTGCTCCGGTTTTGGCATCTCCATTAGGCATTTGTTTCAGTTGAGCCATTTACCTCAGTGTTACCAAACTCCACTAATAGGAAATCAGGATTGGCCTTGCTTTTCTTAAATCTTACATTAAATCTTAGAGTAAAGCTTTCAGGTGTTGCTTATTATTTGCAAATAACTGTTCATTTCCAACTGATAAGAGAAATGCCAACCTGCCAGTGAAAATGGTGCCATTCTCCTAGCTAGCTCTGTCCTAGAAACAGAACACTATAAACACCATAGCCACTGCTGTTGTAGCTACATGTTTATTTAATGTGAACTGGCTGAAACACAATTGGTAAATAGGGAATGATGTCAGTATAATGTAGAAGTCATGTTGATTTGCACAGAATTTCCCAGGGCACATTCATGTTTTGAAGTAATTTGAAGCAAATTTCCTCGCAATTAAAGGGAAAGCTTTGGCCATATATGAAGACACCGAGAAAAAAAAGCTGAAAATGCTATAGCTCTGACTTCTAGTGCTAAGGATGGGTAAGTTAGTGACTTCAAGAAATACTACATTTTCCAATGTGTTAAGCTATCTGAGGAAGCCAAGGATATAGATAAAGAAACAAAAGAATTTCCTCCTGTATGGAAACAAAGGATCTGATTTTCAGTTTTGATGAAACTTATCTCTATTAAAAGTACAACCCTTCGAGGACTTATCTATGTGAGGAAGAAGCTGGGGCCTCAGATTTCAAATTGCAAATGAACAAGTGATTTTTTTTTTTTTTTTGTGATACCAAATGATAATACCAGTGGAAAGTTCACAGTGCCAAGATATTTATGAGAGTTGTTATTCTTGTGGTTAGGATTTCAGTGACAAAGTTCCATAAAATCTATTTTGATTTCCCCAACATTATTTTCTCCCAAGGTCCTGTTGTTTTTAGTATGTGGTTTTTACTGAGCACAAGCTTTGGGGTGTTTGTAATGGAGCGTTATCACAGATTGTGTGAAAACAGCTTGAATAGTTCAAATTTATATCCTTGGGCATTCATGTAATTGATCTTTTACCAGGACAGAAAAGACCACTCAATACAGCACTGCATAGAAGATGCTTGGCAGTGCCCAGGGGGGCCCAGCATTGCACATGTGATGTCATGGGTGCATGGAGCATGTACCCTCATTCTTCTGGAGGCCTCTTTCCTCTCCTTCCTATCCGTGGGGGAGAGATGTTCCTGGTTGCATGTAAGGTGATTTAGGAAATATCTTGTCTCTTGTCTTGGAAATGCATGTATCTCTCTCTTGAGTGTTGTGTCTACTCTATGGTCATTGTCGCTGTGTTTTTGTCAGCACACATCAGAAGCAAAGTTATTAGAATTTTGGCAACTTGGAAAGTGGTCCTTATGCTCCTCAGTTTCCATTTACATTCTATATATGAGCTTCTAAAATATGTGTAGAACCAGATTGTAGTTCCCATTCAGGTACTAGTAAGTTGTGTGACATGGATCAGATGATTTCACCCCCAGCATCTGGTTCCCAGAAATTGAAAATGGAATGGACTCTGATTCCTAGTGTCCTTTCCTAGCCTGCCCAAATATGCAAACTGTCAGGTCAACCAAGGTACCTACAGTTCCTCTTTCATGTTTGGCATCAATCGGATTGACCAGTGATTGGAGCCATGGTGGTGATGACACACCAGCCTAGACTGACCTAGGGCCTAACGGATATGGCTTGAGCGTACAGCCCAGCCCCTCCATGTGAGTTTACCAAAGAACCCTGTCATTTGAGTATTTTTGATGTGGGACACTCAGAATTGGTTCCAGTATGAGCAGGTAGAGCAGATGCTCCACTATTGCAAGAGTAGCTGAGTCATCTACTTCCTGTACCTCTGGAGCTGGGAACAGCAGAAACCGGCTGCTCAGAGGACAAGATGACACGATGGCTGCTGTGATTGCACTGAATTTTGATGGATATCTGGTGTCTGGGTAACTTGACTAGACTGAGTCAGGTTGAGTTCCTCACTTCTCAGCTCTCCTATGAACTATCACTGGACACTGTACTTCATCATTGCTGGCTCGGACTGATGATGGGTAGGGATAGATGTGGGGAAACTGGAAGTCTGTTGAATTCACATATTCAGGATTTCCATTTCTTTCTCTGGAGCACCCAAATTCTTGTCCTTCTTTGAAGGTTCATTAGTGTGCTGGGTTATTTCAGCTTGGATTGGGCTTTTGGGGTTGACAAGACCTGGGGCCAGAATGTTGCTATTTTCCAAGAGGTCACCAAGGAGTGCCATTTGCTGACCTAGAAAGTCTTTGTAACAAACAGAGGAAAGGAAAAACCACTCTGCTCCTCACAGCATGGAGGTGCATTGCTCGGGGGTGGGGGGGTGGGGGGGAATGACAGACAAACTGCAGAGGATAGTTGTGCCCATGGGATATATGCTACTGGCAGTCAAGGCCATATTGAAGGAGGAGAGAGCGTCCAGGGGTGCAGGACCCTGATGTCACCCAAGGACATTCACTGCAGGCCTTCTCCATTTGGTTCTCTAGTTTCCACTTCCCTTGCCTTGGCCTCACAAAGCCCAGAGTTGTCTTCATGTATTCATGAGGAGAGGTGGCTCAAAGTCTTCTCATTTTTTATAGACTCTGAGTCCTGGCTCTGACAGTAGATTTAGGCTACTGTAACTTTGAGACCCAGCCCTCTCAGAGGCTACTTTTTTCTTGTCTTTTTGCTACAGAAACTCTCCTTTGAGGCAGTGAATGTCATGGGCCCAGCTGCTTGAACAAGGGGTAAGTCAGAGAATGAGGTTGGTAGGGGAGCTTATTCCATAATGAAAAAAGGACAGGAAGCATTCTGGTTCATAAACAGGTACAGCAGATATCATGACCTTTTGGAAGTAACCTTAGCACACATTTCTTTTGTGCAGTCTGAAAGAAGCTAATATTTTCTTTGCGTCTCTACAGAGCAAAGTTTCCAAACCTCAGTGAGTGGGCCATGTAGTTCAGGTGACAGGATAGGTCAGAGTGTAACTAAGCTACTCTCAGGACCGTTGACGTTTGTTATGACCCGACCTGTATAAATGAAGGCTAAATGGGAACTATTGATGCACCAAGATACCGATGAAATAATCCTTGGGTATTGGACGTTCATTCAGGAGAAATCCAAGTTTAACAGTTTATTCAAGTAATGAAACCAAAGGAAAAATTAGAAATGAGTAAAATCCACAGGGTAGCATCTCTCATTTAAAGCTGGAAAGCAGTGACCTCTTACATTAAAACACCCACCAAGTTTTCCCTTGAATGTGTTTAGTTGTAGGGAAAATTCCTAATGAAGGTGAACAATTGCAATCAAATGAAACTAGCTAGATAGGATCTCAAGGTCAGGGCCCACGTTCACTCAAGAGACATTTACAAACGAACCAAAACTTCTGTTAGTGAAATCTTTCAGTTCTTGACAAGCACAATTTTGATCATCTGGTTTTATATGTATTGCTCCTCTCGTAAATAAATGCAAACACATGCCTTTTCTGTTCTGCAGTTTGGGTCAGTTAAATGTTTCCTACAAAGGGTAACAAGAAGCATTGTGTTTGAAAACAATGCACCATCAGAATGCACTCTTGCCCTGTGTAAAACTCAGTTTGTAGTAATTCACCCTTTGGCTCAATTAAATCCTGCACCAAAGTTTCTAATGATGTATGAATGTATGTTAAGCCTCTGTCATCAGCAGAACTTCTTTCTTTAAATAATGAATGTTCACAATTATATTTTGGCCTGGTCCTCTCTGGCTGCTTGGTACTCTGGACATAGACACGTGTTACTGTATCTTTTAGTCTGTCACAACTTACTACACTTTTTGTCCTTGAACCCACCATGCCTCATCTCAAAGCATCAGTAAATATTTGCTGAACTGAACATATTTTTATTAATTCTCATGCAATTGCTCTTTGTCTCCCCAAACTCTGTCATTCATTTAATTTATTTAGTCAATATTTATTGAGTAGCAGTCGCAACTATGGTTAGGCTAGCACAATGCATCCTCTTTTGGAATTTAAGTTCATGTAGAAGGATACTGGTAGCAGGCCTTGTGCTGCTAGAGACCCCACTCTTGCCTCCAAGTAGGAATAAGGGGTTCTGGGGTCAGGGAAGCATAGAGCATGAGATCTCACCCCTTCTCCAGGAGTTCAGGATGAGAATTCCTGACTCAACATTGCAGCAACTTCCCAGACATGGACTGGCCTCTTTCTTGATCCAATTCCCTAGAGCCAACAAACTAACCTGTAATGTGTGCCAGGCCCATGGATTGACTGGAGGTTTAAGAAAATTGTGAGTGAATGTAGGATATTTGGGTTAGAGTGGCCACATACAGGTGTGACTTTTCATGCAAGGACAGTGAACAGGAAGCATGGGGAGAACAACAGTCTGAAGGCTTCCATTTGTAGTTGTATCCTGAGCCCATGTGTGTTAGCATGTTATCTGCACATAGCCAAATAGATAGCAACACTGAATTTTTCTGATTTTTTCTTTTTAATAAACTGTTGCTGAGTAACAATAGTTTGTGACTTTTTGTTTTTTATGTGCAGCTTTATAATCTCAGATCTGTCCACACCATGTCATGATCTCCATTTCAAGTCTATTTTCCACCCACCAATGTACCAGTGACTCCTTTTTCCTCTATCGCCCACTCCCATCCCCTCTGTAACCACCAGTGTGTTCTCTGTATATAGGAATTTATCTTTGTTTTATTTTTCTCTTTCACTTTGTTTGCATTTCATGTATGACTGAATCATACAGTATTTGGCTTTCCTTGTATGACCTTTTTACTTAGCATAAATACTCCCTGGGTCTATTCTCAGTGCCACAAGTGGCAAGATTTCATTATTTTATTTTTTGTAGCTGAGTAATAATCTATTTCTTTATCCATTTATCTGTAGATAAGCATTTAGGTTGCCTCATTATCTGGGCTATTGTGAATAGTGCTGGCATCAACATAGAGGTCCATATATCTTTTTAGACCAGTGCTTTTATATTCTTCAGATAAATACCTAGGAGTGAAATAGCTGGGTCATATGGTAGTTCTAGTCCCCAAACCACTAGGTATTAATTGGCACTCCCAAGCGAGGTTTTTCCAAGGAGAGTTTCTCAAAGCAACTGACTCTTAAGGTAAATGGTAGTTAGAGCAAGCTAAGGAACAGTGAGTTAAAGGGAAAAAGTGCTGCTTATTGAAAACCTGTGTGTGTGTGTGCGCATGTGTGTGTATGTGTGTGTGTGTATTAGTAGGGGCAGACTGAGCTAGAGAGGGATGAAGTACAAAAGATAAGGAGAAAAGTTTGGAATGGCTGACACAAGCTGCTGTGATGATCTTGCTGGACAGAGTTTATCTAGGGGCAATCAAATTGAAACACTGATCGGCTTTAATTTCTCTCAGCTTGTGGGGAATGGACTAGAGTACAAAGGATGGTGGGCTAGATTCGAGGGTGAGACACGGATAAGGAGAGAAATGGAAGAAGTCAAGAGATAGTTAGGAGGTTAATTTGATAGGATTTTGCAATAAATTGAACGGGAGGTGCTGTAATAGAGACAGAAAGGTCAAGATGGATTAGATAATAGAGATGGTGCCAGTGGCCTTAACTAAATTGTGAGGTACAGAAAGAGGGAGAGTTGGTGGGATATAATTAGTTACTATCTTCGTTTTTAGCACCTTCTCCTGAAAGGAATCTCTCATCTACTTTCAGAAGAAGTAGGGCCAAAGGATCCTGAAGATCAGCCATTACATGTCTTTCTTCTAACAAATCACTCTAATATGATATAGCATGAAAGACTTGGAAATGTCTCTTTTTATTTCAACAATTTAGTTCCCAGGAGAAAACCCCAACTACAAGAACCACTGGAGAAAACCCCAATTATAAGAACCACTGGGTTGCCCTGTTATAGCCAGTATGGCAGCCAAGGTTGCTCCTGCAAAGATTACCCCAGGGACTGCTCTACACTTCTAAGTGTGCCCATACCTTGGATGCATAGATTCTTTGACAGCTAAGTCATGGACAACCTGTTCTATTGGATGAACTTGACATATTGGCAGAGCTGGTTTGCTCCATGTTTTCACTCTCTATTGGTAGAATAAGGTAAGATTGTCTTAGTTTAACTTTTCTTCCTGACTTTGAAAGTATATCTTCAAGGTTGGCACTTCATAAGGTCATCCTACTGAGCCCTAGACTGACCTTGCTTCTCTTTTAACACCATTTATCTCCATTTCCCAGCGTTCTAACTCACTCAAAAATAGAAATATTGGTTACTTGATTTCTACTGGAATCTGGGATGTGTTGATACAACACTCTTATTTATCTGCAGAATTGGAAGCAGAACCCACTGATTCATGTCCATTGATATGAGCTAATGGCTTTCGAGAGGTATAATGGGAAAGGCGCGTGCATGGGAGGGAACTCAGTGGCAGGCACAGACAGTCCTGTTGGGAGCAGACTCAAGCTACCATGATATATAAGAAAAGGAAGTAGAATAGGAAAGTAGAGAGACTGCCCAGGGAAGATCAGAAATGATGAGAACTTGGGTAGCTCTTAGTGACGCACGGATGCCTTAGAAGACATATGGAGTAAGAGAGGAGCCAGATTTTGCTAGAAATTATAGCCTGAAGAGTGTCAGCTGGTGCTGTCTTGTGGTTGCAGAACTGGCACAGAAAAATGGTAAACAAGAGAAGGTCAATTTCTGTAATTAAGAAATAGGCAGTCCTTACCACATAGGGTGGCACCAGATAGTATTGTTTTTGAATTTGTGGGAACATAGCCATTGCTATTCCTGACAAACAGTTCTTTATGGAGAAGCTTGGTGGGTGGCAATACTGGGAAAATGACAGCTAGAAATCTATGGTTTGAGAATTTCATGCAATATAGTCACTGGAGCATCCAGTTCTGCCTGGTATTGCAGCTACCTTCATTTGTCATGTCATCAGCATGCCTTCACGTCTCTTAGATGGTCTCTGGAAATTCATTTCCACACTTCTCTTTAAGTAGACTTCCACATAATTTGTTCTGTGTGTTTATTAATTGAGTATGAAATTCAAATTTATTTTAGTACCCCAATTTGTTGGTTAAAAGCTTCCTTATGTCCAAATTCCACCCCACAAAAATATAGAAAGCTCTACTGAGAAGTTATCTTTGGAATTGTCCTACTAGCAGCTATCTTAGTAATCTTTTAGAACCAAATCCCCTTCATTTTCTGAAAGCTAACCTACTGACATGTTAATATGTCTCAGCAAATAGCTTTTGGGAAAATATAAATTCAGATCTATACAAATATGTTCAGAATGTGGAGCATTTATCTTAGAAATATAGCATTTATTGAAGCAGAGATGCAAGTTTTAAATGCAATCCCTCCGTTCTTGTGAAACACATTTTTATAATTCTTAGGTCTGAATGTCTAGAAGAGTTTGGGATGAGGAAGTTCTTTGTAACTCTTCATTCCGTGCCCTGATGAAGTCTTCCTGTGAAAATTACAGGTAACATCCTCATGCCATTGGCGTGATCCCTTCTTGGAATGCTTCTTGACCGATCTACAAGTAAATTGCCTATTACGTTATGCAGTAAGTAAATGCATAACGATTTTTGCTGAAAATCATTCTTTATGAAGGGACCACATTGTATCTGATAGAAAACTGAACCATGTGTCAAAGTTAACCCCCCGCCTTAACAATCTGAAGAAATAGTGACCCCAGGGTAATTGACAAAATTGTTCCATAAAAAATAATGTAGATATTATGATGGCTTACATTTTTGTGACTACTCTAGATAAGACCTAGATATTGGTAAGGATTAAATGAAAGTTTATTGGGTAAATAAATGTTTGTGGCATAATTGCTTTGTGAGAAGCAGTGAGGAAATGCATAAAATAGTAGGCAAGATTTCTTTCCATTTTGAGCTCATGATCCAAATTGCAAAGCAAGAGACAGAAGCATCTGAAAATGGGGGTGGATGAAGCAAGGTAACAAGGGGTGAAAGACAAGAGGGTTGACTCCAGGGCCACAGACACTAATGTGATAGAGATTGGCATTCTTCCTACGCTGGCATAACAAGCAAATCCTTGAAGCAATTTCCCCGGAGAGAAGTCATCTGTCTCTTTCTTTTGAATTATAAAATTAGTTTATATATCTTTCATGACACTCATCACATTCTACATTGTCATACAGATATTTGTGTCATGTGTCATCTTTTCTTCCTCACTAGACTAAATTTTATTCATTTTTCAGAAGATCGTGCAGTGTAGGGTCTGGCACTGTGTTAAGACGGAGTAGGTGCTCAAGTGCACTCTGTGAGTGAATGACATCCTTGTGCTGGGCAGTAACTGCTACATGAGTCCAAGACAGCAAAGGGCGTGACCTGCTCTTTCGGTCATTGAATGCTTGGAAAAAGAGAAGGCACTGCACTGTGTTTTGAAATGAGGAGTAGATTTGTGTAGACTCAAAGGAAGGCATTCTCTAAAGGGAAAATAAGAGCTAAGGTTTGGAAGGCGAGCTACAGAGACATGCGTGGGAGGAAAGTGAATAGAATTGGGACTTACAAAGGAGAAGAGTATGGAGGGTGTTGCCTCGAATGTTCCTTTTCTGTGTTTAGGGGAGGCCCACCTCCCTTTGACTTCTCTGCTTAGCTTCAGCTCCTTATGATCCTGTAGTGGCGGCCCTGATGCCTGCCCACATCACGGCTTAGTTGTCACCGAAGGAGAAGGATGAACAAGAATGAGAGAAAGCAGAAGTGAGAAGGATATGGAGAGGAGAATCAATAAGTAAATGCAGAGAAGTGTTGTGTATGCAATGGAAGCCTTCTCCAGCTTCAGGACTTATCCCCAAGTCCTGGCATAATTCCCAGGTTCTGGCCACAACGTCCTTCTGAGGTTCATTGAGAGTGGATGGAGTGGCTCAGCTAGACAATGTCTAACATGCTGAATGCTCTCATCCGGGTGTACTCAGGACAGCATCAGATTCATCTTCTTTTCCTCTTTAATGTAAAGCCATGGATCATCAGTCACAAGACTCACGCACCATACGTTCTATGCAGAGTTGTCTGAAAAACTCGGTTTCTTCTCTGTTGTTTAGACCAGGAACAAAAGGCACTCAGCGCCTCCCCCATTCTGTGGTTATGGTAACTCAGGCCCAGGGCGCACAGGCAAAGTTCAGCACCAGACTGCGTTAGATGTGGGCTGGCCGATTCAGGCCATAAAATAAGAGTGGAGTCTCTCCGCAGGTTGAAAGGTGGTAATAGTATCCATCACTCGAATGCAGAAAGCGATTGTACGCAGGGGTCAGCACAGCGACCTGCTGGTCACAGTCCTCACGGCAGTCGGAGGCGCCTTCATTTTCCGCCTGTTTCTCCGCCTTTGAAGCCGGAAGTTATTGGCTCTCACTGGAGGCCTGTTATGACCATGTGAGGATCAAAAGCCCCACGGGGGTGGGAAGTCTTTTGTTCCTGGATCTCTGGTAATAGCTTTTTCCTTTTCTTTGACTGGGAGAAGCAAGTCAAATTGGATTATCCTAATGGCACAGAAGTGTTTTATATAAAAAGTTCAAAAAAGAAATCCAAACAAATTCCAGCGTCTTTCATTTGCTCAATACTGTTTTATTACTGAAGTAAATGGAAATGGAAAATGTGCTGGTGGCAAGTGGGTTGTTTTCCCAGGCTCTCAAATAATTGCCCTTTCACAAATTATGACTGATTTGCAAGCAAATGCAATGATCCTTTAACCACAGTAAATAAGTAAAACAACAACAACAAAAATTTTCCCCCCTCCTAATTCAAAGCCCTTAAAAGTAGAGGCATTAAGCCTGGCCTCTTCTCAAATTACTTTACTACAGTTCCAACTTGTTTCACTTGTGGCAAAACTACAAACCATGATCCCCCCCAAATGAGAATAAAGATACACTTCAGTGACACCTTCCTAGGGATCATAAAGTACAAAGGAGGCATAAAAGCATCTTACCTTGGCTTACAAAATAAAAGCACAGGAGTGAAGTCATAAAACAATGAGATTCTGGTCCGGCACCATTGTTTTCAGGAACCAACATCTCACAATGAACTAACACTAACTTCCGGATCCTCAAGCTCTTTGATGAGTGGAAGCTGAGTATGGAGGTGGCTTCCTGGTAGCTCCCTCTTGTCTTCTTGGCTATAAAGCCCTCTTTGGTGGCAAAGAACCCGAAGTGATTCTGTGAAGGTTTGAAGCCCAATTCTGACAGAATGAATGGTTTTCTCAGACATCTGACTGCACACAAGGGCAAGCTAGGAAACTGAGAATGCTCACTTAGATTTTTAAAACAAAAGGCAGCTCAGGGAGGGTTGCAGGAGTAGGGCTACCTGCAGTGGTTTTTGTCAAAAGAACTGCTCTACTGCAGATCTGGTGCTACCAGAGATCAGATCTGTAAGGCAGAAGCTTATGCTGTGGCCATTCACCCTTCCCATTAATGTTGGTATGGGTGGCTGGCTGCTGGGCTCGAGCTTTTTCCCCAGTAATTTAGGTTACAAGTGAGGAAGGGGTGGACTGTTATATTGATTTGTTGCAGAAGCAGTAAGTGGGGGAGTTATGAGGCGCTACTTGGGAAGTGCTGATGGGAGAAATTAATGAGGGGAAATGTTAGCAAGAGGTTATGTTCCTTTTGTATTCTGGACGGAAGACAGACTGATGATCTATTGTTGTGCTTTGATTAGGCCATATGATGATTTAAAAGAGAAATTAATTGGCAACATGAAAATGTAGACATTCCATGTGAAAATGTGCATTTTTAATTCTCCTGAAGCTTCAGATAATGCACCATGAGGGGTACTTCGTAACCGCTACCCTCTTAGGATAAGGTCTGTGCTTCCGCTAGTTCTTTGCACACCCCTGCAGACACCTGAATTTTGGAATCAAATCTTTCAGACTTTGCCTTTCAGAGTCTGTCAAATATATCAGATAAATATATTTCAGAATGTTTCTAGGCCTCCACTAAAAATAAAAATATTGGCTATTTATTCGTGCTAACCCTTCTTGCAATGATACCACACATATTATCTTTTTTAACCTTCTCAACAGTCTCGTGAGGTAGGTAACAATAGCAGGAGGCTTAAGGAAACAGAACAGATCATAGATACAGAGAGTGTATGTTCAGTCATTTCAATGTGAGTAAACTTCCATGAATCATCTTCGAAGCAAAGCTGGACTTAGGTGATGTTACCGGTTCTAATTTTCCGAAGATTTTTACTTAAAATCCTCAGTCCTACAAGTACTTTTAGATTAGTTAACTTATGTCACATGGGCATAAAATATTACAGATATGTCACATGGACTGAGCCTATGTTAATAGGTCCTGAAAATTAATTGTGTCTATGAAAGAGATTATGGGGGCAGAACAAATCTCCTCAAACCCCCCCCCCCACACTAACACTTTAATGTTAGCATCACTAGGTTAAAATGAATGTCTAAGACAGCCTTTAAAGAGAAAGAAGATGCTAACAGCTTATAATTTGTTAAAATAGGCATTTGGACATACTCCGGTCTTAATTCTGTGATTTATGATTTAATTTTATGTATAGGCTGCCTGATATAATGTGGAATAGAAAGACCAAAAGAGCAAGGCCAAAAGAGAATAAGAGTGTCTACATTAACTGGGAAATTGTGTGTGTTTGTGTGTGTGTGTGTTAGTGTGTTAAGAATCGAGTATTTCCCCACCAAAGTCATCCAGGAAAGTCCCATTCCGTAAATGATGGTATTTGGAAGTGAGGCCTTTGGGAAGTAACAGAATTTATATGAGGTTAAGAGGGTCCTTCATGGGATAAGCGTGCTTAGAAGAAGAAGAAGACCTCAGAAGAAGGACTTGGCAGCAGGAGGAAGCGGTCTGTAAGGCAGGAAGAGGATGCCTCATCAGGATAGAGTCACAGCCCCTTGACCTTGGACTTCTCAGCTTCCAGAAATGTGATTTGCACCCCTCTAAGGTATTTGGTTAAGTCTCAAGTCAACCGAGAGAGGGCGCATGTCCTTGTGCGAGGAGCCCCTTAGGGTGGTGGAGGTAGAGGCAAAACAAACGCTTGGCTAAGGGACCTGTTGAGACTAGGTCTCCCTATGTTGCCCCGGGCGGGTCTCGAACCCGTGAACTCAAGAGATTCCCAGTTCTAGGTTGCGCTTAAAGGTGGTGCATGCCTGTAATCCCAGCTACCTGGGAAGCGGAGGCTGGGGATCGCTTGAATCCATGGTACCCCGGGCTACGTGAGCCTGCGGTTCCCCGGGCAAAATAGCGAGACCTAATCTCAAAAAAAAAAAAAAAAGAAAAAAAAACCAACAACTGGGGTTGGCTGAGGCGTCCTAGGGAGAAAGAAGTTCAGCCTGGGGACTGAGTTTGTAAGCCTGGAGATGAACTCAGGGCCTCCAGGGCCCAATGGCAGGGGGAGGAGAGAGCCAGGATAATTCAGGGTGTTGTGAGGGGAGTGTGGATGCTGCCAGTTCCAGTCTCAGGCTGTCATTCCAGGAAACAGGCCAGTGTTGCTGGAGAGAAGCTGGGCGTTGGTCATCTCAGGTGACTCTCTGGTTACCTGGGTTTTAAGTGGGTAGATCGTATTTTTTTCTGGACTATCATGAAAGCTAAGTAGAGCTATGGTGGCATCTGTTATTCGTCTCAGTCCTGATGACTTCGTTCTGGCGATGGGGGAGCTGGGAGAGTGTGGCCTGGGTGGAAGCACTGACCTGGCAAGGACACAGTGCAGGGTGGAGTCTTGGGCATGGCAGGAAGAAAGCAAATCCAGGAGTCATGTCATAGGGCCAGCGAGGGCAGGGAAACTCTTCGCAAGGGAGAATGCATCCAGGTCATGGAAGTCAGGAGTCACGACTTCTCAGGCCATAGGTGTTCTCCTGTAACCATTACTGCTTGCTGACTTGTGCCCCCCTCACCTCCCCCCGCCTTCAGACATGTCTGTCTTAACCCCTAGTGCCTGTGCATGTGACTGTTTTGAAAGTTGGGTCCTTTCAGATGCAATTATATTAAGGATGTCAATACGAGATCGTCTTGGATGAGCAGGGTGGGTGGGAAGCCAATAACTGCTACCTTAGGGGAGAAAAGATGGGGTGACTGGAGACCTATGAACTCTTTAGAGAAACGGAGGAGGTGGAAGCAGAGAATAACATGGTGTGTCTGCAGCACCAAGGGTTTCTGAGTCCCCAGAAGCTAGGAAAGGGACATGGAATGGCTTTGACCTCAGTGCCTGCACCAGGAACCCGTCCTGCCAACACATTAATTAACACCTTGATTTCAGACTTCTGGCTGCTGGTAGTGCGAGAGAGTCAATTTCCGTTAAGTCACAGGTTTGTGGTAATTTGTTATGACTGCCCTAGGAAGTGGACACATTAGGATTCCATATAAGATTTCATTGGAAAACCACAGTAGCAGATGAGGGAGAGGCAGGGAATGCAGGTGAAGAGTGGGGGAGGGGGATGTAGTCAGAGTGAAGGGGCAAAACCTCCAGTAGCTACTCAGGAGAAGTGCATACAGGCCCCCAAACCACAGACTCACTGTGGGGCTCCAGTCAGACATGAGGGGGTGATGGGGTGATGGGCTGGAGGTAGAGCAGGCGGGCCGTTCTGAGGAGCGTTGCAGGCAGGAGTGCTACATCTGGCAGGCCATGTGGTTTCTGCGGGATCAATGGCCCTGAGATGGGCAGCCATGAGAGGAAGAAGACTGGGGTTCATTATTTCAAAGTCACCAGGAGGATAGCAACGGCATCAGCAACGGCACCTCCTGAGACTCATGGGTTAGGGTTAGGCTTAGGTTAGGGTTAGGGTTAGGGTGAATCTGGTGATGTCAGTTGTGGACAAGTTCAGTGCCACGTGCCTGGGGTCATCCAACAGGGTTTCTCAGTGTCATGTGGAGTCCTGGGGGACTTAAAAAGGAAAGGGTCTATGGTGATGGTGAGGATGGTGGCTTGAGCTATGAGCCTATGAAAAGGCGGCACACTCCATAAGCATTTGCTTTTTTTTTCTTTTCATTTTACTAAAAACGGGGGCATATCTTAGACAGGGGAATGGGATGCATTTTGCAGGCAACATCTATTACGTTTACATTCTTTTTTTTTTTTCTTTTTTTTAAGACTAGGTTTCTCTATGTTGCCTGGGGTAGTTCCGAACCTGTGGACTCAAGTGATCCCTAGCCTCAGCCTCCCAGGTAGCTGAGATTACAGGCACATGCCACCATACCTGGCTATTTTTTACAGACTAGATCTTACTATGTTGCCTGGGGTAATCTCGAACACGTGGACTCAAGCAACCCCTGACTTCAGCCTCCTAGCACTGGGATTATAGGCACGTGCCACCGTGCCTGGTTTACTGCCTTCTTAAATTCTCCCTTCCTCTGACCACAATATCTATAGCACCCCAGTGTTTGGTGGGGAATTACCCTCTTTATCCTCATTGCTCCCTCCCCACCCATTGACCTTTGGAGCACCCGGCAACCCTGGTCTGTCAGGCAGAGTATTGGACTGCACTGGCCTTTGTGAAGGTCATGTAATCTAAGCTAAGGCAGTAACAGTTCTGCTTCTTTTTTCTGGAATAACCTGAAGGGAACTGTGTTGTGGGAGGCCCATTCAGCTGAGTGTGGAAGCTGGCACTGTAGGTGGGCATCTATACCATGGTTGGGGGACTCTGCTGGGGGTGGGAGTAGGTGCTGAGCCAGCTGAGTTGGGAGATAAACAGGCATGCTCCTGATGGCTTTGAGGCGCCGAATCCCCCTTTGCCTTAAGCCAGTGTGAGGTGCATTTATTTCTCTTGCCGCTAAGAAGAGTGCTGATGAACACATCAGTAATATATAGCTTTCCTCTCGCTGTCGGCGCCAGAAGTGGATTTCTTCAGCAGCAGCTGTGCGGGACACCAATGCTCTCAGGATTATATATTGAAGGGAGGGACTTGAGACCGAACTTCCAGGGCCACCCTAGGAGGAAGGCCAGCATCCTTTTCAGAGAAGAGGACGACTGTCACAGCTGAGGCAAATAAAATGCTATTTTTTGCCCTCCCTAATAAGTTTGGCAGTTATTTCCCTTGACAGAAAGTTACAAAATGATTCTTTTCAAGGCTACAATTACTAATTGGTCTGCCTGGGGAAAAAAAAAGTGTACCAAGTGCCTCTACAACTTCATTACTGTCAAGCTCTCCTTATCTATGGCAAAGCAACCAGTTGGAAATGTGTGGGCGCACATTTGAAAGCTATCACTGAAAAAAGTTTGATGCCCGTGTGCACATGACTTCATTATGCTTTAAGATATTTTCTCTAGAACTGGCTAATTAATGTTAATTTTTCCCTCAGCTGTGACACTGCTCTCCCATTAGAGGCTTGACTTTGAAACTGCCTATCTAATATCTCTTATTCCTTTCCTAGGTCACCTATTGTGCAGGATTAAGTCCTAGAAACATGATGCTGATGATGTGTTTTTCTGATATCAGTAAAATGGAACTGGTAAAATGAAGAAGGCATCAGTGACTTTAGACTTTTTTGAAACTCATCCTCTCCTTTTGACAAAATAGAATTTCTTGGACTGATTCCAATCTTGCTACATAATTTCTGTTCTGTTCCTGTGAGAATGTGTATGTGTGTGTGTGTGAAATTGACAATGATATTTTCCCTTCAGATTAGTCTACCTTGATGAAAAAAGGTCTTTAAAAATAAAGAAGCAAGCTAAGATTTTAACTTATTATGCTAAGTGGTAGGTATAGGAAAAAAAAAGTCCATTCCTTGAATGACTGCATCTTTGTCAACAAGGAATGACCTAGGTAACTTGACAATGAAAGACATATGAATCAGAGGTGCTATTCAGCTTGTGTTTTGGTGCTTACCATTTTAGGAATCTGTCTTGAAGAGAAGCATGGCATTTCCACATCAGAGTTCAAAGAACTGTGGGAATTTATTTTGAATCTTCACGTTTAGTTCTTAAAAGATTCTGGATCACAGTGAGGTTCTGTTGAATGTAGCAACAGTGATACTGGGTACCTAGATTATTGACTGTAGTGTGGTAGAAATTTCTGTGTCAATGAAATCATTGATGTCTCAAAATTTGAGGGGGTCGTGGTCAAATGCTATGCAGGATATACTGACATGATAGTCCTTGTCTTCAAAAGGATCATGAAGTGTTGGGAAGACAAATGTATCTGCAAATAATTTGAGTGTGTTGTGACAAGTCTTCAAAATATACTAGGATGCTGAGGGATTTCATGGGAGGAAGTGACCTGTAAGTCAGTCCTGGAGGATGAATAAAATCTTCCAAGTAGACAAAACAGAGATGGTCTCTTCTAAGAGAGTGAGCATGACCCACGGTGGAATCATGGAGATGACAGGTGGGCAGGCTGATGGGAACCTAGGTATGGGAGTTATAGGGTTTATGATTAGAAAGAGGGTCAAAGGTCGACACTTCATGTGCACTTCATTCTGGAGGCAATGGACTTCATGACAAGGAAAGGCTGACAAGGTGCACCAGTTAGAAAGATCACATTGTGGCGAATGTGGAGTAAGTGAAACAGCACTGAAACTAAAACACAACACAAAGCTCAGCCTGTACCAATGAATGGTGATCAAGTTGCTAAAGACAGTGACCAGAGTGGGGGGGCAGGTCATCATCAGTGGGTTCTCACCCATGCAAACAACTGCAAGACCACTCAGGCTCAGGGGACAACAACAGTATTTATTTAACAAACAGGAGATTGGAGAAAAGAAAAGCATTTCTAAGGCCATGAGCGGCAGGCTCGCTCACCCTAGTGCCCACAGTATCCAGAAGGCTGCCTGTGGAAGCTGAGGTGATACCTCAGCAGCCTGCAGCTGCAGTCTACAGGCTGGACCAGATGCTGGACCCAAAAATGAAGGCCTCAAGATCACCAGGAGGTGGTGTTGGAGAACCAGAGGACATGTGCACAGCTCTTGGAGATGGTGGGTTTAGCTCCACCATGCTGCCTGTAGGCAAATATCAGAGGGTGGTTGGAAGCAGGCTTTGTGGCCCAGTCTCTGCGAAGATGTACAGAGGTGTGGAAGTCTAGAAGTCTACACAGGTCTTGTGACTCACACAGAGGTTGACTGTTCACTGTATCTCTCTCTTCAGAGGCTGGGAGCAGAAGCCCCCTCCTTCAAAGGTGATCCAACACATCCTTCTTCTCTCTTTGGAGGTTGGCAGCCCACTACTGCTTTGAAGGTGATTCTACAAATGTTTTTCTCTTCAGAGGTTGGGCAGAATTCTGCTCCTGTGAAGGTCAAGAACAGAGTCCTTCTTTCTTCTTTAGAGGCCAGGAGCAGAATGCCCCAAGCTGACTCTTGCTCTGCCTTATCTTCCAGCGAGGGTGCCCCACCCTACAAGGCTGATTTGACCATCTTCTTTCTTTCTTTTTTTTTTAAGTTTATTTATTTATATATATGCTTCACATCTTTGTATTTGTATTGGGGGGGGGTGAGGGGGGGAATCACCCACTACCTTCCCTCCCTGACCACTCCCCCCATTTATCACCCTGCCCCAGTTGTGTTCTTTAGTTTGATTAGCTTGTTTTGACTTTTCCTCCTGGTCTTCTGCTTGTTTTTCCTATGTCCCATATATTAATGAAACCAGTTGGTTTCTATCTTTTTCTTTCTGACTTGTTTCTGCTAATATGATTTCTTCTAGGTACTTCCATGTTATCATAAATTCATCAAATTTGTCATTTTAAATTTGTGAGTAATATTTCACTATATATATATATATATATATATATATATACCACATCTTTTTCATCCATTCATCTGTGATTTGATCATTTTCAATCTTAAGAGCCTCAATGAACTCTTTAGCACCAGCGAGTTGATTTTCCATTCTTTTTCATCCAAATAATTAATAAAATGAGCTTGAACCTAATTGGTCTATTTCTTAATTCAAACCTAAATATAAAAAGAGGAAAAGCCCAGTCTGCATTCAGGTTGGGCAGACTGGTGGCCTGTTGGTGCTAGGGAAACATGGCCTGGGCCCACGTCTCTGGGGCCAGAAGGGGAACCTCCACAGGTGGTGGACTGAGGCAAGGAGTACCTCACCCTCAAAATGGTCTTGTCCTGTGGCCACTTGAGGCTGCCTGGATTTAGTTAGATAAGGATTAAAGGAAGTGGAGGCAAGAGTAGGAAGACTAATAACAGCTGTCCCAGATAGCCTTTGAATGCTGGATTACAGACTCAAGGGCAATGGCCCTTGGGGGAGAGCTAGGGTGGGGTAGACATTCATTTGAGATGCATTTTGGCAGAGGAGAGTAGGACCTCAGTGACTAATGCAGTTGAGAGTGGTGTGAGGGAGGGGCAGGAGTTTGAGGCTGAGTTTTGTGCTTAGAGAAATAAGGGATCTGGAGTTGCCTCTTCTCAGCTTGGAGGATAGATGAGGAAGGAACCACATACCCTGAGAGTGTGCTGAGAAAGTCTGCAGAATGGGGGCGCTTCTTTCCCATGGTGTCCAAGTCCAGTGTGTCCAGGATGGGACTGTCCCCGGTCAGCACATTTCAAGCTCTCAGCTTGTGCTGGAGTCTCAGCAGTTTACCAACTGCACCAAAAGTATGTTGTACTGTTTTGTTTTTTTTTTTTTTTTTTGTAATCTTGGCAGATCAGGATGTTCAAGCATCTATTACCTGAATATTTTGACTCTTTTCTCCACTGGATCTTGGATGAATCCTTGTAGAGTAGCCTGACATCACTGGCAAAAAATTGAACAGGTATTGGACATTTGGGAAGGTGACTGCATCTTTGTAAATTTGTTTCATAATGTATTTGTTTTAAGTGGTGCACAGTGTGACAGAAAGAGAGGGCGATTAACCGCTGTGCAACGTAGATGGTGGATGATTTTCATTGGTTTTCTTGTTCATTAGATAAATGATGAAAACCTACAGTTCAGTCTATCCTAATCTCATTCAGCAGGCAGCTGGGAGTCTCCTCTTCTCAAAGCTTATGTATATACTAGAGACTAATGTATATCCTACATTAGGTTCTCACTTAATTGGTATAAGCGCCTCTTCCTTGCTGTCAAAGCATTTTATGGTTTCTCAAATAATATTTCATTTTCTATGAAATCCTTATTATTGTTTGACATTTGATTTGTGTATGACACAAGAATGGAAATCTGAATATAAAGGCAAATAAAAATAAGCCAGGTTGAAACTTTTAATGCCATTTAGTGAGAACAGAGTTACTTGTCAGGCAGGAAGTAATTATCTAATAGTTGGTATATCATTCTTTGGACTGCCAGAGATAGGGGAATTCAGATGAGCATTTTATTTTATTTTTGGATAATAGTAACTAGAAGCAGTTGGCAGTCCTGTTCAAGTTCCAGAGCTCTTCTTCATATGAAACCACATGGACCACAATGTGCTAAATTCAGAACAACCCTCTTGAGAAAAACAGAGCAGTGACTTCTTACTTAGCCTGGGTGGAAAGGGAGAATGTTTCCTCAAGTCCCCATCCAAGTTTTCTAGCACCTTCCCCAAGGCAAGTAGGGAGATGTTGTAGAATAACTTGAGATCTCTCGATGAAGAAGGTCGAAGATGTCCATGACCTTCCACATATTAGAAGAAAACAGTCGGTTCTGTGTGGGAGTGCCGTTGTCTTTGTAATGCTTTTGTACAGGATTTAAAAATTCATCTTTTTAATCTTAGAAGGTCATGTCTGTAAGGGCAGTGATGGTTTTTCTCCTGGTTGCAGTAAAATCTTTTTGGCTATAGTTAGATGGGGGTTTTGGAAATGTGAAAGTATTATATAAATGCAGGCCAAAGGGAGGTCATAAAGGTGCTGGTGAGATTCCACTCTTCGTTTTCTGTTTTAGGAGGTATGAATCTTTCTAAGCTGAAATGTGAATGAAATGTCACGCTAATTTGCTTTCCTAAATTAAATTAAATCTATTTCTGAGGTCCTATCTCATTTGGACAACAAAGAATCTAGTACCAGTCATTGCTTGGGTTCTGGTATATCCAGGGGCTTTTAGCTGAGCAGAGCACATGGTATAGTTGTCCTGATCACAGCTGAATTGTTACTGTTTAAGGATATGTTTTAAAATGAATATTCTTCAATCTGTAAGCAGTGCTTCTAAAAATTCCAGGGAGCAAAAACGCTGCACTTACCTGTAAATTCCTCCCCCCAGGATGGTTTTCCAGAGAATTTATGAACCAACCCCATGAGTGTCCTCCTGGGATCCCTGTGGGCAATCTCCACGGAACCACGGGTCCTTCTTGAACAAGTGTTTTGCCTCTTTACCAAAAGACCAGGAGATCATCTTTTCCCCAGTGTTCCCTGCACCTCTGAATTGTTTCTGAATGCTCCTGTCTTTACCTGACCATCACTGTACTTCTTTTCTCTCTGTGCAAGAGCATTCTGCATCTCACAGAGCTATTTCAAGTATTGACAGAGCGTTAGTTTTGCCCTGCCGCCCTCATCTCCCTCCCAGGGTTTGTTTGCTGTAATAGATACGCTGGCTCTCTACTTTAAAAAAAAAATTTATTTATATATAAATTTCACATCTCTGTGATCTCTGAGGTTCACCCCTCCTCCCTGACCATTCCCATCCTGTTCCATCACCCCCATCCCCCCAGGTTGTGTATTTCAGTTTGGTTGTTGGCTTGTTTTGACTTTTCTTCATGGATTTTTGTTTATCTTTCCCATGTCCCATATAGTAGTGAAACCATTTGGTTTCTGTTTTTTTCTTTTTGACTTGTTTCTGCTAATATGAATTCTTCTTAGTCCATCTATGTTATCATAAAATCATCAAATTTGTCATTTTAATTGATGAGTAATATTCCATTGTGTATATATACCACATCTTTTTCATCCAGTCATCTGTTTTGGGACATTTCAGTTGCTTCCATGTCCTTGCAATTGTAAATAGAGCTGCAATAAACATCCGCATACAGGTGTCCCTTTGTACCCACATTGAAGTCTCCTTTGGGTAAATTCCCAGGAGAGCAATTGCTGGGTCACATGGTAATTCCATTTTCATAAATTTGAGGGCCCTCCACATAGCTTTCCATAGAGGTTGAACCAGTTTGCATTCCCACCAACAGTGTAAGAGTGTTCTTTTCTCTCCACTTTCTCATGCTGGCTCTCTTCTTATTGGCACGTTTGACACAACCTGCCTGGCAGTAAATTCTGCTCTGGTACAGCAGATTGGCTCTAACCTGATTTGTTAATTTTTAGCTTGTCCCAAGACTTGTCAGGCTGAGTTAGTGTGTGTGATGGCGGAAGACAAGGGGACTGGTCTGAGGTAAAATGAGAAGTCTTCTTGTGAACCCCCACATTTCCATCCCTAAGCGTAAATCCCCCAATTTCCATTTAGAGACCTTTATTTTCAGAGGTGGCAATAAAAGAGGCTCAAGTCCATATACAGGACATGGACTTCAAAGCCTCACCTGCTGAACCCTCCCCACCCTCCGGGGTGGGGGGTGGGGGTATAGACGTTGAGTGTGATCATTGCTCCTTGCAATAGGTTTGAGTTGCCATGTTGTAAGTTGCCTCTTACTTGTAAAAATGGAATGGAAGCCTGTATAAAATCTTACTGCCTATGAATCATCTTACAGTGACTTTGTTTTCAAAAACCATTTTGCATTGAAAGATGTGAGACCTTATAGTGAAAATGCGAGACCATATAGAGTTTCCAAATCCCAACATTAGTGAGAAAAAAGGACAATAACCTAAAAAATTTAAATCTCATCAATTATACGAGGGCGCTAGAGCGTTTTTCTTCAAGGAGATTTAGAGTTTGTAACCCTGTGAAAGACATGAGACATCAAAATTACTGACATATTTGGTTCCAACTAGTAAGATGTGGAGGAGACTTAGCTGTCCACTGAAACCAGTTTTCTCCCCAAGTACTACAAGTGGCAGAGCGACTGTCCAGACACATCCCACTCGCTCACAGTGAGGGGAGACCAAGTGAATAAAAGTGGAATGCAATTGTGTTTAGCCCCACGCCTGGACCTCAGAATGAATTTTCTCTTTTGGCAGTTGTATGAACAAGGAAAACTTATCTGAAGTCATCCTTGTCTTGAATTGCTTCATCCGGAACATGCAGGCTTTCTCAGAGATGCATCCATACAGACCAAAACCTTAACAGCAGGTGTGACTGCAGTGAGCACCCATCGTATAGCTCATTTGATTTTACTTACAGCGGACACCAGGTGCCTAGTGCAAACTAAAACCTCTTTTTAAAAACAGGCCTGATCATCTCCTTAGGTCTGTGCAAAACCGATGAATTAAACTGGATTAACAGTCATGTAGAGAACCACTGCAGGTCAAAGAGGGTTTTATTTATGTTTTAAATTAATTTATTTTTGGAGGGTGTTCCTCCTCCCTCTCCTTCCTCTTGTCCCCCCTCTGCTCACTCCATCTCTTCTTTCACTGTCAGTTATTGGTCAATTTTCAGTCCATTGGCTTCTTCCTCTTCTTTCCTGGACCTTTTGCCAGGTGTAGACGTGTTTTCCTGGGACACAGCGGCCTGTGCTTAGTTTCCCAGGTGTGTCTGTGTTGTGATAGCCAGTTCATGCCTGTTTGTATCCTTTCAGTGCCTCCTTCTTACTGGTCGTCCGCTCTGACACAGCTTCTGTCACATTTGCTCCTTCTCTGCTTTGTAGCTCTTTCTGGTCTCTGGTTTTGGGAGCGTTTCTCCCAGCCGATATTCGTGTAAAAAGTCTCTTGATCAGGATCGGCACTGGCGGATGGTTGGTCCGGTTGGTTGTGGGGCCGCTGCCCGTCTCTGTGACTTTCCTCTCTGCATAAAATAGGGGGTGCTTAGCTCGCACTGAAGGCATCTCTGAACCGGAGATCCTGTTCCCATCTGTGGAGACGTCGGTGGTTGTATTTCTGAGACAGGTCGTCTCTGTAGTTAGTCTCGCAGCCCTGTGGCCCATGAGTCTGACATGTTCTCTTGTTCTGGGTTTTACGTCTTTCTCCTCACCTTCATCTTCATGTGCATCTGCCACTGAATTAGTGATTTAGCGAGGACTGACTGGATTTGGAGAAGACCAGAAGGGGTGACTCCTACCGACCAGTCCACTGCCCTTCACCACACCCACCATCTCCTCTCTCCTCATTGGCCAGTGTGTCCATCAGTCCCCCCAAGTCTGGGGATGCTGCGTGGGAGAGCTGAGCCTCTGGGGACATAGGTGGCCCAGTCCCCTAGGGGACTAGGCAGAAGTAGGCAGATTCTCTTTGTTTCCGGGCCTGTGTTTAAGGTGGCCCAGACCCCGGAGACCACCTCCGGTTAGAAACGCAACTGGGGGGGCCCACCCATCTCTCACACCCCATTCCAGGGGTGCTGCATGGGAGGGCTGAAGCTCTGGGGACATAGGCGATGGGGGTTTTAATTCACACTGAGAGACCAAAGTCAGAAGGTGTTGGCCTTAAAAGTGGAAGGGTTGGCTTGGTAGTTAGGAAATCGGGTCAAAAAAGTGGCAGAGGCCACGCCACCATGGCTTGGCCGCCGCGGTCCACACGCACTGGTTCCACGTGCTTCCTGGAGGTCAGGCAGGGTGGGGCTGGGGTCAGGCCGTAAAGAGGCCCGGCAGCACCGCACATCTGAGCCCTTTGAAGACGCAGGGCTGGTTGTGGGCAGGGGGGAGGCAGGGAGGGGCGGGTGGTACGTCCCCCACAGTCTCCTCTGGGTTTACCTTCAACATGAGAGCTCTAATCAGGAGTGATACCTTAAGACAATATCCATCCATAGAAACCAAACCAGTGAGATACTGGTGGAAAGTCCCTTAACATGTGCCACCTGGGCAGGACTCAAGGGGAACAAGGTGAACACCACACGCATTGAACTGGGAGAACCAACAAAATATGACGCCTACAATGTCACCAAGGAGATGTGAACAAAAACTTGGCACAGAGAAGCTGTCAATAAGGGCACTGCACACCCTCTTTGTTTAGAGGGAAGTTCCCGCTGAAAGCCGGGCATGGTGGCTCGTGCCTGTAATCATCAGTCTGGGAAGCAGCTGGGGTTAGGGAACGCAGTCTGAGTCCTGCTCGTGACAGCACAGCGAGACCTAGCCCCCAATAGCTGGGCGTGGTGGCACAAGCCTGTAATCCCAGCTACCTGGGAAGCTGAGGCTGGGGATTGCTTGAGTCTGTGGTACCACGGGCAACAGTAGCCTGCAGTTCCACAGGCAAAAAAAAAAGAGGCTTCTCTAATGGCAGTTGCCCCACAGCAATGGGTCTCGCCCCAAGGGAGGAGACCTACCATCAGCTGATGGATGTCCCTTCGAGGATCTGCTCTTCCAAAATATAAGGCGGAGTCATGCCCCCAAAGCCAAAGACCTGAAGAATGACTG
The DNA here is from genome assembly GCA_004024945.1 of Uropsilus gracilis. Taxonomy (NCBI): domain Eukaryota; kingdom Metazoa; phylum Chordata; class Mammalia; order Eulipotyphla; family Talpidae; genus Uropsilus; species Uropsilus gracilis. The sequence goes on from PVHY01009078.1 coordinate 50,415, forward strand.
AAGGAGCAACAAAATGTGGCACAAACTGCGGAGATGAGACCCACCAAGACCAAAGGTACTCCAAAAGCAGTACAGGAATGATGAACAGTACGTTCTACCAAGTCTGGGGAAATCGCACCCTCACCAAGGACAAGGAAATGGATCAAGAAAAAATAAAAAAGACTAAAGGACTAAACATGGACAAACAACAAAAAGAAAGGAGGCAAAGAGACCAGGGGAGATGTGGTGTGGCAGGGTATTCCCATGGGGATTCGCAGTTATACAATCATATATTGTAAAATATGCAAAAATTTTTTTAAAAAAGTGGCAGAATCCACCAACCAACAAGCCCACATTCAAAGTGCAGTTTCTGTCACCCAGATGCCCTCAGGTTTATACCACCTGTATGCAGCAGTTGTGCAGTTTAACAATAGGGTTTATTTACAAGGGAAATTAACAGGGAAAACAAAAAGTTCTTAAAGTCACAAGTGGTCAGTTACCCCAGTCACCATTCTTAGTCTCAAAGGTCCCAAAGACACATGTCCAAGATGGTGCCCTTTGCCTCTCCAAACCTGAGGCAGGCACTCTGCAAAGTCCAGTCTTTCTCCAGCATCTTCTCTTTGCTTCTTCTCTCTCCAGTGTTCCGAGCTGCTCCCCTTCTCCAAGGTGCCTCAAACATTTCCCACATTTGCTGATGCACAAATAGCTTTCCAAATCCCTGGCCATCTCCAGGTACCAGCTCACAATGCCACTTTGCTGCAGTGCCACACTCTCCACAGGGCCATTCTTCGGCCAGTCACCATGACTCCTTGCCACCTCCAGCTCACTCTTCCAGGGTGTCTCTACCCAGCCTATCACTCAGGCTCTAGTCTTTACCGGCCTGCCATTCTCAGCTCTCCTCTCCCCAAAAGTTTCTCCCCTAGTCTCTGCTCCTATCCTTTGTCTCTCTCTTTTTTTCCCTTTCTCCTAAAAGCCAAAGTCGCCCAATGTCCCTTTACACCCCCTCTAGGTGATACATTTTCTCTTCTGAGTCCACACCTGGGATTTGCAACAAAGTAAGTACCCTTCTTATTTAGGCCTCTTTTACCTCTGTATTTTCAGACACAGTTAATGGCATCAATACCTAAATTTTAATATTGCCCATATTGGGGTCCCATCTTCAATACTGCTCATATTGGGGTCTCAGCTTCAGTTATATACTTGGTGGTGAAAACTGGAAGTGAGAGGAGAGGCTGGCAGTCAAATTAGAACTGGAGGACCAGGGATCTGGTGAGAGCATAGGAGTATAAACTGGAGCAGGGGTTAGGAAAAGTTTCTGCAAAGACTGTAGTAGGTTGGCATAGTGGGGAAGTGGACGTCACAGAGCAGGTGCGAAGTCTGTGCAGATGGTCAATAACCTGGAGAACCATGGGAGATGAACAGCTAATTTGAAGAACTAATTTGAAGACCTCTCATTGGAGAGGTCTGAGACAGGGGTTGCAGTGGCCCTGCCAGAAGAGTTCCAAGTTTCATCACCATCCCTGCAAGGCCATCTACCTGCTCATCCATCTTTGCTGCCTCCATCACCATGTGCATGAACTCATGGCAGAAGGGAAACTCAAAGAGTTTGTGGAGGTGAGGGGGGCATACACAGCAGTCCTGTACTGGGGACAGGTGTGTATTGTCTAGGAAGTCACCAGAAAGGCATACCGCATCCAAAGTCTGACCAGCTTCAGTTTCAGCTCATGTCAAAGGTGCTTGTTCTAAATAGAACAGTTTACTCAGAGGTTAAACGAGAAGAAACAATAAAACTGGGCCTCAAAACTGTTTTGGACCCCACCATTACTATATTCTTGCACAAGTTCTATGAATTTTCAGATGATTTAAACTTCACAAAGAGATGACTACAATTTGCAGTTGATTTTTCTCATTTCCAAACTACATCTGCGTCCCTGGCATCTTCTTGCGATGAACGGGAGAGCTCACTCACATCTCCAAATAAGAAACAAGTTCTCATCTGCTCATTCTTAATAAAAAGTAGGGCAAAGATTTTTCTAGGATGGTAGTGTCATTTTGAATGTCATGGTTACTGACGGCAGCTTCTGGTGAAAGTTTGATTTATATCCAGATTGTCATGATTTTAAAGATGAAGGCAGCTTTTAAGATTTTAATCTCCAATTCACAAATATGTTAGGATAAATTTGGTTTAATCACAAGCAACCATGGTTAAAAGAGGGTCGACTGTATTTGAAATGGCAGGACAAAGTTCGGCTTTACATGTCTCACTCCCCCTGCAATAACAATGCTCAACATAGCTGGGAATTTTGATGAGAATTGCTCTTGGATTTTGTGCCTTTCCTCAAGGTCTTTGATGATGGAACTAAAATAAGCAAGTGAATAAATAGCTCCTCAAGCATCATGTGGGAAAACCCTTACTATTTATGTCTTATTCATCACCGGAAAAACAGAGCAAGCGAGATGGGGCAACAGAAGTGAAACAACCAGCTAGCTGTGTGTAGATCCAGTGCTGGGCTGGTTTAGTATCTCAAAGACTAACTCAGACAGAGTGGAAGTCTGTGTGGATTAGGAACATAAACCTAGCTCTTCTCCTTCATATTATTGTTCCACAGACTCACAGCTCCTCACCCATTGGTAGTCGTGGTGTGGCAACACATATTTTAGGAACTAAAGGGAATCTTGCCAGTCAGACGCCTTCATGCCTAACCTCTCAGAACACCTAGTTAAGCCGCCTCACTCTGGCATCAAGGCTTTGGCTATGCCTTGAGTGTTTAACAGACTATTGTTTCAAGAATTTTAAGAGCCGTTTCTGTTGTTTTCAGGCCAGTTCACCTCTCTAGAAATTTCAGGAGAAGGGCAGTTCCTGGGCAAGGCTTCCTGTTTTCTCTCAGAGACAAATTTTCTTGCCAACTCTTCTTGCCAGTTTTCCTGATGATCTTTACCAGAAGAGGAAGGGAGTTCTAATGGCAGCTTGATTTATGTGTTTAAGATGAAATCTGCATTGTCATTTCCCAAGAAGGAGCTTGTGACTTTATGACAAGCAAACATCTGCAGCCAGGCCTCTGGTCTAGATACCAGGGAGCACGTAGAGCAAGTCAACATGGCAGATCCTGCCAGCTGTCCCACCAGAGACCTATTCCTTCTAGCACATCCTCCCAGGCATCCTGGCAGGAGAGCTGAAAACTAATATGCCTGACTCCCTTTCAAGTAGAGTTGCCTCTGATCTCTATTCTTCAGGTGGAGACATGCACATGGAATTTGGAAGGTGGAAAAAGAGCAAAAGTTGGGGCCTGTCTGCCAGAGAGCTCCCATAGACTGACAGAGGCTATTACGTGGGACCGAGGCAGCTTTGGCTCTGTGCCTTCTAATTGCCACAGAGGTCTTCAGCATAACCCAGTCCTAGAATCTGCCAATGCTATGAAATAGTTTTGGAAGGTGTTCCTTAAAATTTCAGTTGAGAGCCTGTTCTTTCAACTCACCCAGTGATTTGGGGAGCTCTGTTATATCTTGTGATCTTTTCCCTTCTCTTTACATCATCTGGAATGGATGCTGTTATCTGCAACATGAACTGCTGACTGATAGAGTGACTCTTTTGGAAAGTCTTGATGGCAGAAACCTGCTGATTTTTCAGGCTTCTTCCCTCTTTCTTCTGTTTTCTCTGCTGGTCTGAGGGATGTGACCTGTATGCCTTTCTACTTTCTGTGTGTCACCATTGTTCCCTTCTATTCTGGCATCTACTTCTAACAGCATTGTGTCTAAGAAAAGGACATGAATGTTTACATATCCTCTAAACTCATATCCATTTTAACTTTCTGCTCACTAGCCTTATTCATTTTAGGCATCTGCTCACCAACTGTGATAGAAAGCAGAGCGAACTCAGATGACAGAGGTTTAGGTATCCTTTATAAGGTTCCGCAGATCTATTCTCTGTGCACAGGATGCTGTAACATGAACTAGAATTGCACATGGCTAGTTTATTTTAGATTCTTTAGTGTGAGCCACAGTCACCACTCTCTCTCTCTCTCTCTTTAATCCTGAAAGGTCCTTAAGATGGCTTCCTCTGTTTTTGTGTGTAGTGCCCTAGGAGAGCACCTTACGTTCTGATTCTAGTGGCTACATGATGGTGTATAGAGACACACAGGAAAATGTCTGTAGTTTTGAAGTCTTTGTCCCCATCCTTGTTTCCTAGCTCAGTCAGCTCTCAGTTCAGGTTTGGTCCCTTCTTCACAAACCACCTGCAGCTGAGGCTAAAGCTTTGGCTTGATGTCTCAGATAGGCATAATTTATATAACCTTTCTTCTCTTAGGCAGGTTAACCAGAGTTTTCGAGGTATGTTCATTCTCTTTAGAAGCAAGTTTCTAAACAGGAAGGAGAAGGCATATGCTTGTTTAGAATGGAAAAGGGTGTGCAAAGCGGCTTTGAGCAGGTGGGAATGAGAAAACAGACTAAAGGTTTAAGATTGCATTGTGAGGAATATTTGCCCCTAAAATGTATACTCCATAATGATCCAAAGGTGTCAAAGCAGCAGGAATAGGCAGGAGGTACCACACACCAAAACATTTACAGGCTGAACTGGAAGAGGAAGTTCAACTTCTCCTTAAGAGGCTAAAATCCGTATAACCACTGGTTTCTGTGGCTACACCACATAGAGTGTTAATTATCATCAACTTACTTTTCCTTTGAGTGTCTGTTTATATCCTGACATAGAGCTAGTGGCACAGAGTCATGGTAATGTGGCAGAGTAGAACTGAATAAAGCTTGTGGTTACTTGTGTCCTTCTTTACAAGCCAGGGACCACTTCTCTGGGGGTAATTTTAGGGGCATTCCCTTTTACCTTCTGATTAAAAAACAAAAAACCTCTTCTATCATAGGCTGCTATAATTAAGCTCCTCTGAATGAGGGCAGAGCAGTACAGTAAAAGTTTTTTGAATATTTGAATGTTGAGTGATTAGTTCTGATTATTATTTGATACTATGCTGAACTTGGTTAAATCAATTGCTATCTTAGAATCTTAATTCACCACCCTTAAGTTGGAAATATTTACATTTTTATATCTATGTCCTTCTAGGGTTAATGGGATGATCAAATGAGATGGTCTACTTGTAGAGTACAATGGAAACAACAAAATGTTTGTTCATATTTTTGTTCAAATCAGATATTATGCAATAAAAAGCAGTTTTCTAGTTGGAGTAGTATATGAAGTCATTATTAGTTATAATCTCTGAATCAACATTTTAATCAGTCTCAAAGTTGAGTAGCATTAATCCTTAACCTTCATTCTTTACTTCAATATTTTGTTGATTGTTCTGAGTCTTTTGTCTCTTCACATATACTCTGGAATCAACTTATTGATATTCACCAAGTAACTTGTTTGAATTTTGGTTGGAATCTCATTTGAGTTTCTGATCAAGTTGGGAAGCTTTGACATCTTGATAATAATTAATTCTTCCTATCCATGAGCATGGGGATACCTTTCCATATTTAGTTTTCTGATTTTATTCCTCAAGGTTTAGTAGGTTTTTCCATTTAGCTCTTGTAGATATTATGTTAAATATATACCTAAATATTTAATTATGGGGTGATGTTAACATAAATTGTGTTGGGTTTTAACTTCACGTTTCAATCTGCATTGTTAGTATTTATGAAAGCAAGTGATTTTTGTAGTTTGATCTAATATCCTGCAATCTTACCAGAATTGTTTATTATACCAGGAATTTCTCATTGTTGATTCTTTTTATATTTTATACATAGACATATTACCTGTGCATAAAGACAGTTTTATTTTTCCCTTCCCAATCTGCATAATTTTTACATAATTGTCTTGTTTTAGCAAGGATATCTTGGAGAGAGCTGGAAAGGAGTGTAGGACGGCACACCCTTACCTTCTTCCTGATCGTCCTGACTCAGTTAGGACTGAAGACCCAGAGGAACACAACTCCAGTGGCCTCAAGCAAGTAGAAGAATTTCTTGCAAAATTCCTGGAGGCTTCACAATTGATAGAAAATTGAAGGGCCAAGCATGGGGAAACAGACAGTAGGAAGGTAAGAAGGTCAAGAACCTGGTAACACAGCAACCATGTTTCAGCAGAAGCAACCTGACCAAGAACATTGCTGCCACCTCTATTGTAGGATAGAGCTTCTGCTACTAAAGAGAAGGGTTTCCCATTGCATGCCTATCAGTGAGGGTGGCCTCATCATTTGCTGCTGTAGATGAACTGAGATAGTTTGCATGTGTTGGTACAGTAAGACCAGAGTTCAAAATCCTGGACAGGAGAATCTTTTGATTGACTTTGGGTCATAGTATGTGGCTACCACCATTCATTGTGAGGGGAGATCCTGTGCCTTTTGCATCCAAAAAAGGATGCAAGGAACTCTAATCAAGGGTTTCATATACTGAGAGTGGGGTTGGAGGGCAACGGGAGTCATAACATTTTAGTCAAGTTTATTTATTTAGAATTTGGTTTATTTCTATGTCATAGTAAAATAGGTAATGTAAACTTTGGTTTAAATTTAGGATAGTGCATTTTAGATAAACATCAATGGGAGAAGAAGAGACATTAAATAAACCAGAGTCTCAGTGAGCAGTGTGCTGAAATATTAAAAGGGTTCAGGAAAGAGTGTAAAGAGGATCTTAAGGAGTACTTTACCAGCTTCACAAACACCAGGAATTTTCTGAAAAGAAACAAAAAATCTAAGCTTTTTCAAGGTTGCATAATTCTTAGAAAACTGAATGTGTGAGCTAGGAACTCTAAATCCATTATTCTGTGTATTGATGAGAATGCTTAACTTAAGGCCTGGTCTAGTACAAGAACTTGGTTTTCCAAATTCTAATTCAATGTTATTTTCATAGCACAGCACAGTATGTCTTTCCTAAAACTCATTTTCCCCCTGCCAAAAATAGGGGAAATGTGAAATAATTAGAAGATAAACTCAACATTATTTGCTGATACAGTACAGCTGGGCACTGAATTTTGCACTTAACCATAACGTCTGTGTGTTCGGGTATTGGATACTTTTCCAAGAATTGTGTCAATACATGTGACTCAAAATATGACCAAGTTTCATCATTATTTTAGAAAGAACAACTTCATTTTATTTTATTTTATTTTTTTTTATTTATATATATTTCACATCATTTCCGTCCCTAGGGGTCACCCACCACCTCCCCTTCCCACCTGCTCCAGCTGGTCCCCATTCTCCCCTTGTGCAGTTTCATTTGGTTGACCATATATTAGTGAGACCATTTGGTTTCTGTCCCTTTCTATCTGGCTCGTTTCTGCTAGAATGATTTCTTCTAGGTACATCTAGGTTTCCATAAATTCATCAAATTTGTCATTTTTAATTGATGAGAAATATTCCATTGTGTATATATGTGTAGATTCCCAAGAGCACAATTGCTGGGTCAAATGGTAATTCCATTTTCATTAACTTGAGGGTCCTCCATACAGCTTTCCATAGTGGTTGGACTAGTTTACATTCCCACCAACAGTGTAGTAGTGTACCTTTCTCTCCACATCCTCGCCAGCAATTCTTGTTGTCTGTTCTTTGGATGTGGGCTATTCTTACTGGTGTAAGGTGGTATCTCATTGTTGTTTTAATTTGCATTTCTCTTTATTACTAGCGAAGTTGAGCAGTTTTTCATGTGCCTGTTGGCCATTTGTATTTCCTCTTTGGAAAAGTGTCTTTTTAGTTCTTCTCCCCATTTTTTGATTGGGCTTTTTGTTTTGCATTTGTTTAGTTGTGTTAGTTCCTTGTGGATCTTCGTTATTAAGCCCTTGTCGCTCATGTGGAGGGCAAAGATTTTTT